>SNQJ01S0025554.1:57086-82987 GCA_010110895.2 Picea sitchensis
TCCATAATTTCTTATTCCATTTTTTATGTGTGATCAATCGATCATTTGATTATTGTGGAATTTATTTCTAATGTTAAATGATGGATAATATCAATACTCAGAATTGAGTTTTCTTTCATTCTTAAATATTGATTATCTTAAGAACACAAGATTTTTTAATTAGTTGTCTTCCTGTTGTTATTAATTTACTCCAATATTAAATACTTGTTTGAATGTATTCTGGAAGTGCTAGTATTGTTCTGTTATAGGTTTCCCTTAACAACAATACAGGCAGGAGCTCATACAACATAGAAAGATAATACCAGTTTCATTGATTAGCTACAGGTTATTCTGTGTGTTATTTAGTTAAGTTGTTTATGAATGAAACGATGATTACATTAATTTGCTTTGACTGTTTTTGTGTCACTGTTTCAATCATATTCATTTAGTATTTATTTGTTTAATATCTTTAAAAAAAAAGCCAAAAAGAAGTGTTGTTCATATTTGATTCATAAACTTTATCAAACAATCATTTTCACAAGATTTCATGCAAACCTTGTAAACTGTATATAAACTGTTCATAATCATTTGTATATTCACATTCTTAAATAAATATTTGTAATTATTGTGTCGATTGTTAGAATCTTTTCTTTAGTTAGTTTATTTCATTTTTCTATCTTTAGGACCCTAGTTGGCTAACGAAGCCATTAATCCCGTCAGAATAGGTTACACCAAACGACTTGGGTTATTTAGAAAACTCCGGACCAGATCTATTCTTCCAGTTGACGGAAAGTCAAATTTGCCCGTCAACAAGGACCCAGAGGAAATTTTTTACAAGTCCTGAAGTTGAGACTCAAGATGTTGTTGCATGAGAAGAACATCTTGAAGATATGGTAGATCGAGAAGATTTGAAAAGGCTAATGTTCAAAAATTTGGATAGCGATAGTGACACAGAAGCGAGACATATGCGCAGTGGAAGAGTATTTCGAGGGGTTCACCTTAAGAACCCCTTTAAGAAAAATTACGAGGAAGAGGTTTTCTACAGTGGAGAAGAGGCAGATCTGATAGACGAAGAACATTCAGAACCCGTGGGGCCAGAGGAAGAAGCAGCTGAAGAAATTCGCCGAAACGAGCGAGAAACCTCAGGAACTGCGTAGACTACTGAAGTAAGTAATATCAATCTTGCTGTTGTTTCAGAAACGCTAAGTGATCAGAACATTCCAAATCACTAGAGTCCATAGAGCACTATTACTAGCAGCTCAACATCCACTCCGACAGGAAACCTAGGCAACTCCATGGTAGATGAGATGAGGCTCCCTATGTCTAGAGGAGATGGATTTGAAGATCCTGATCAGCACTGGTTCCTATGTGAGGGCGTATGGAACATTAAAAATATTACCGATGAAGCTGTTAGAAAAAACCAGTTTAGCACTACATTGAGAGACTGCGTGTTGAGCTGGTACATGAAGCTTGTCCAAGGACTTGCGTAGCCTAAGCCATTGAATGAGATCAAGAATGCACTGATTGCAGAGTTTAAGAAACCTAAGTCAGAATCCTGATGTATTACAGAGCTGAAAGAGATCAAACAAAAGGTAGCCAAACCTGTTTGGGAGTTCGATCAGAGATTCAAGACCCTTATATGAATATTGACCTTTAATATCTCAGACGAGTAGAACAAAGAATGGTTCATCGCTTCTCTCTTAAAACATATCAGAGTCCCCCTGATGCAGCAGAATATTTCTTCGCAGACAGAAGCATTGGAGATCTCCATGAAGATTGAATGAGCCCCTATGGGAGAATCCAGCTCAGGTATGAGTCAAATATTGAGTCAGCTAACTAGTTTGTCTCTACAGGTTGAAGACATGAAGACGGACAAGGGGAAGGACAAAAGAGAAGATATCTAGTGTGTAAGATGCAGATCAGAAGGACATGACAAGGAGAACTGCCCTCTATTCAATGAATACTTGGCTTCTGGAGTTTCGAGCCCCTTGAAGCAAGTCACCTTACCTTGGTGCAAAGTATGCATAAATCAACATCACCCTGGTGAGTGCTATTACATGCAGGAATACGTTCAGACACCCATAAACTTGTATTGAACATTCTGTAAATCAGTAGGGAATGATGATAGATATTGCAGATATTATCATGCATGAAATATGAAGATTCCTATACAATATCCAAGGAGAAGTGCATCAAGAAGGAAAAAATGCATAGTATAATTCCCCAGGAAGAGGAAAATTCAATCCTCGTGGTGGATATAGAGGAGGAGGAGGAGGAGGAGGAATGGGCTGAGTCCGAGGATAAATAATCGGTCATAACTGCGCACAACCAGGACATCTAGCAAGGGACTGTCAGAATCCTTGTACCACTTGAAGTTATTGCAAATCCTTCGAGCATGGCATTGAGGACTACCATGTGTTGCTATCCAAGCTTTAGGAAAGACGAGGATCCCAACAGAACCCACAAGTGTAATTGATCTATGATGAACCTCACGGATCAGACCCTAGAGTTGCTATTATTACTTGAGGAGGCGCTACTATAGGAGCAAATAGAATGAACCAAGGAAAGATCACAGAAGACTCAGGCATCAAGAAAGATGCAGAGAAGACCCAAAATTTTGATGCAAAGAAAGAAAGACAAATCTTTGAGGAAGAAAGGAAAGAGTTCAAAGCAAATCAAGGTTCTTCCTCCAAAACATGACTAGAAATCAGAGAATATGGGATGCCTCATGCATTTGATCAGTCGACTTAGCCAAAAGGAGGAAAATAGGTTAGTAAGCTCATTGAATTTTTATACACTTGTATTAAGTTCATTCAGGATGAGAACGATTGTAGATTGTAGACTGACTATTCCTCCAAAGGAACCAAATTAGAATATGAACAGTCACAAACATGAACCACAAAGGATATGGAGAAGAAAGAAATATCAATTCAACACTGAAGAATTATCTCTTTCTCTACAAGTGAAACACAAGAAAAGTGGGTGGTATGTTGACAACGGTTGTTTGAAGCATGTGTCAGGTGACAAGAATATGTTTCTGACACTAAAGAAGGAACAAGATAGATCAGTTTCATTTGGAAATGATAACTCAACCGGAATCATAGGTAGAGGCACAATCAAGCTTGGAAGAAAAGATGCCAAGGAAGGAAATGTTCTATTGGTTAAAAATATAAAGAACAATTTTCTAAGTGTCAATCAAATGAGTGATCAAGGACAACAATATTTGTTTGACTCAGAAAAATGTGAGATAAGAAAAGAAGGATCAGTTAAATTGGTGGCTACAGATAGAAGAACCCCAAGCAACATATATGTCCTGAATGAGATTGGAAGGGAAAAATGTTGCTTAGGAAAATAAAATGAAATTTGGCTATGGAACAAAAGTATGGGTCACATAAACTCTGATAACCTTGCCAAAATTAGTAGAAATAAAGCAGTGAAAGAAATTACTGAGATCTCAAAGCCAACAAATAATCTATGTGAGAATTGTCTACAGGGAAAACAAACTAGGACTAAGTTCAAGTCAAATGAGAACTCCACAAAAAAACCATTAGATATTGTACAAAATAATATATTTGGATCTACAAGAACGAATGGATTAAATGGAGAACAATACTTTATTCTATAGGTTGATGAATATACAAGAATGACTATAGTTTTCTTTCTCAGGAAGAAGTTAAAGGAATTTGAACACTTCAAGATATACAAAGAGATGGTAGAGACTGAGATGGATCTGAACATCAAGTGTTTGAGATCAAACAATGGAGGAGATTTTACATCAAAATAATTCATGGATTTTTGTGGTGAACATGGAATAAAGAGATAGTTCTCAACAACCAGGACATCTAAGAAAAATAGAGTGGTCTAAAGGAAGAACAAAATAGTACAAGAAATGGCCAGAACCATGTTGAAATATTCCAAGTTGAGTGACATATTTTGGGCCCAGAGCGTTCATACAACAATTCACATCCTAAACAAAGGAATTCTCAGAAGTAACATTGATAAGACTCCCTACGAGCTATGGAAAGGAATACTGGAAAATGTGAAGCATTTCAGAGTATTTGGAAGCAAATGTTATATCAAAAGAGAAGATGGAAATCTTGGAAAGTTTGACTCCTGAGTTGACAAAGGAATATCAGTTGGATATTCAAGAAAAAGAAAAGTATATAAATTCTTCATTCCAAGACTCAACATAATCACAGAAATAATCAATGTAACGATTGATGAGATAGATGTATGGAAGGACAAAGAAGGAAGTAAAGACTTAGAAGAGCATGATGACAAGGAAGATATGAAAGAAGAAGAAGTAGAAGAAGAAGCAGAAGAAGAAAAGAAGCCATAAGTAGAACAAGAAGAAGATGAGCAACATATACCTCCTAAGACACTTAGCCGATGAATACATAAAAATCATCCACCAGGAAAGATTATTGGGAATAAAGATGTAGGAGTTGAAACTCGAAGAAGAATAATCTCATCATAACAAAAACATCTAGAATTGTTATCCATAGTTGAATAAATCAATTTTGAAGAAGCCAACAAGGATGAATAATGGATCAAGGATATGGATGAATAATTGGATCAGATAGAGAATAATGACACATGAGAACTAGTTCCAAGACTGAAGAACAAAAATGTTATTGGTACAAAGTTGGTATTCCTAAACAAACTAAACGAGGATGGAAATGTAACTAGAAACAAAGCAAGGTTAGTTTGCAAGGGCTACACTTAGATCAGAGGTATATATTTTGAAGACACCTTTGCCCCAGTTTATAGGATGGAAGCTATCAAATTGATCTTAGCCTATCCATGTTCCAAAAGAATCAAGGTGTACCAGATGGATAGCTAGAAGAAGTCTACATCGAACAACCTGAATGGTTTCTACTATCAGAAAAGGAATATTATGTCTGTAGGTTGAATAAATAACTATACAGACTTAAACATGCCCCTAGAGCATGGTATTCAATACTACACAAGTATCTACAATAGAAAGGGTTCAGGAAGGGAAATACCGACAAAAATATCTACATAAAAGTGGATCAATAAAGTAGATTTATAATTTAAGTTTATGTAGATGAAATTATCTTTGGAAGTGATGATGACAGGATGAGTCAGAATTTTTCTAGAGATATGTAGAATGAGTTTGAAATGTATTTTCTCGGTGAGTTGACTTTCTTTTTTGTATTACAAATATGTCAGTGTGATAAAGGTCTTTTCATCTCCTAGACCAAGTATATTACAGAAATGCTAAAGAAGTTTGGAATGGAAGATTGTAAACCCGTAAGTACTCCTATGCAAACCAGTTGCAAGTTGAGCAAGGAAGATGAATCTAAGGATTCATATTAGAGAATATACAGACTAATGATTGGAAGATTACTCTATGTGACAATGTGAATACCATATGTGATGCAAGTAGTTGGAAATATTGTGAGATTTCAAGCATCACCGAAAAAAATACATATCATGGTTGTAAAAATAATATTCAGATATCTCAAGGAAACAACAGATTTTGGATTATGGTATTCAAAAGGGAATGATCTATATTTGGTAGCCTATACAAATGCATGTTGGGTAGGAAAAAATGATGATAAAAGAAGTACAAGTGGAGCAACCTTCTACTTGGGTAAGTGTTTGGTATCATGGTTTAACAAGAAACAATCATGGGTATCTTTGTCCAAAGCAGAAGAAGAATATATTGCAGCAAGAACATGTTTCACTTAGGTTCTCTGGATTAAGTAGACCTTGTAGGATATACATGTGGAATATGATTATACTATTATGATAATTTGTGATAAAACTAGTGCTATCAGTATCTCCAAGAATCCAGTAATGCATTCCAAGATGAAGCACATTTTGATCAAGTTTCACTTTCTATGGGAACATGTTACATAAAAGAAAATCAAGCTAGAGTACATTGGGACAAAAGAGAATATTGTGGATATCTTCATCAAACCTCTTATGAGGGAGAGCCTTGAGTATCTTTGTCAGAAACTTGGAGTAGTTTATGCCCCATAGTGATTCACATGACATAAGACACAGTAAGATAGGGGGAGAGAAACAAGAGACATGAATAATCCAAATAAAGAATAGTTTGAATGCTTTTCGTATACATCAAATAGTTACATGAGGAAGCACAATGAAGAAGAATCATAGGCTTGTAGATAGGGGGTGCATCCCCAAGGAAAATTACCCTTTGACATTGATGCCTGGAAATGAAGAGAAAAAATAGATGCATGAAGAAGTCAGGGGGATAAATGGCCATAGAGGGATAAATGATCACAAGGGGATCATGCATAGGAGCATGAGTGTTACCATGCCATCAGTGTTTCCATCAATGCCAAAGGGGGATGTTTTTGAAATATTGGTTTTCATTGATGTCAACCCTTGAAAAAGTATGGTAGCCCCAAAGGTATGGGTATGGAAACCATATTTGATCAAGGAAAAAGGTCATGAAGGATGTTGTGAATGCAACTAAATCACTCATGGATGGATATTCCTCATCATGCCATTTCTAGTGATAAGTGGTACACCACATAGTTCTTCACATTTGAGGAGTTATTTCCTTATGAAGGTAGAAGCCATGAAGAATTCTCAAGACCCTAGTTAGTTACAAGTCTTTAATGAAAGGGTAAAGTGGTTGTAATAAGAAATTTAAGAAGCCCCTAAGATTAAGGAAATAGGTTGCCCAAAAAAATTATAAATAAACCTCAAGGAGTCATTCACAATTACATTCACTCACTTATTCTATTGATAATCTTCTAGTAAACTAATGATCTTTTTGGAAAGTTTGCGATGGTGAAATATGAGGTAGCGACGAGTGAGAAGTGCGGGTGTTACGGGGTTGTATAGGACAAAAAATTTTGCTAAGGAAACCCTAATTTGGTTGACCCTCATGGGTCAAACCACTAGTGTCCATCGAGGTACCCCCACGGGTTTCTTATGGCTTGTCACTCGAGGCCCCACGTGACAGGATGTCTTAGTTCTGTGAGGACAATACAAATTTGGGGGTTATGCTAATACCATGTCCCAAAAGTTATAAGTGAGCTTACATGTAATATCTACTATGTATCAGGTTACCTATAGAGGTATTGATATGATTATGTTCTTTTTGTGATGGTTATACTAGGTTATGGTATGATACATGCTTGAGGTATATTTGGTTTGGCACATGATTGAGGTACATCTTGGCTACATGGTTGATAGAGGTACATTCTTGTATCTGGTTATGATATGACTGTTATGGTTCAAATTTTAAATGTGGATGTATGGTATTGGTTAAGGTATACACTTGATGTATGGTTGCATATGCATGAGGTACATGCTTGGGTTCTTTGAGACACCTCATTGATGCCATGGTACATGTCTATACATGATTGATGCCATGGTACATGTCTATACATGATTTATGCCATGGTACATGTTTATACATGATTGATGCCATGGTATATGGTATAGGTTTTATATGTGGTTGATTCTCTAGTACATGTTATATGATGTCATGGTATCTACATTTGGAATATCTTATGTGTAATGTACCCAACCACCCACAGATCGGGCACTGTTGGCCCTTGAACAAGTTTTGAAGTTGGTCATATTTGACCATTTTTGGGACTTCGACAGCCTGTCGAAGATGGAGCACCAGACGAAGCAGAGATCATGGGATCTAGGCCCACTTTTGGACCCCCTTTTTGGGTTTTGGGACAACGTAATGGGAAAGGGATGTCAGCCCGTGGGTTTACCCACATTTAGGCCCACGTTTGTAATGTATAAATAAACATCTAGGCATCTAGTAGAAGAGGATTGTATCTATGTGATGCAAGCTAAGTGCTAATAGTCTATGTAAGTTCTCAGTGCATGACTATAGAAGGGTTACAGAGCTAAGTGCAAGTTGTTGTAGAAGTTATAGAAGGTTCTGTGTTGTAAGCGCAAGGAAGAAGGATCTAGCGAGATGCATAGATCTTCTGTCCTATGCATAGTAGGGTTTTTGGTGGCTTTGTGCCTGTAAACGATTGGAGACGCTAATAAATAAGAAGAGTTGGTGGATGTAGCCCCAGGGTGGGGGTGAACCACATAAATCTGTGTGTTATGCTCTGTGCTTTGACTTGATGTGTTTATCTCAACTTTGGCTAAGTGCTTTGATATATTTAGATAGGTCTACTTATGCGTTATGCTTCATTAGATGTATATGAATAGTAGATCTGATATGTATGAATATGCTTAGTGATGATCTACTATATCTGACCTATTTTACTATTGCTAAGTGCTAAAATTACCTTAGATCTAGGTGAATACTACGATGCTCTCTACTATCTGAGAAGTATAACAAGGGTTGAATATTGATGAATGATCAATGCTAAGTGTTCTGTAAGCAATATAATCACAGATCTGTGTCCCAGCTAAAGTTGCAGACACCTAAGTCTTGCAACCACCCCTGCCTCTACCTTGGGTGAGACTTCATCTACCTCATAGGTGTTGCCGAAAGGGCCGATAGTTAGGGTTTTGTTGGTGCATTGTTGTAGTGTTGAACCCTGGGTCTGCCCCTGTGCCAACAAATGGTTCCATTGCTAAGACCTGAAACTGTGATTGCTGGGAACTGAGGAAGAAGAAGCTTTGTGCAAATATTCTTCCTGAAACTATGGAATCTTTGTGTGTGGATCTATGCCCTAGTGCGCAGTAATCCACTTGATCTGAAAATATCTGTGCTAAATAAGGAAGGACAGATCTGAAGAAAAGAAGCAAGATCTGAACGCTTTGTGCTCTAAAGGTAAAAGTGGAAGTTTCTAAAGAAAAGAGGTCAGATCTGCAGAAAAAAGGTAAGATCTGCAAGCTCTATGCTCTGATAAAGGTAATATTAGTTAAAAGTTCTTAGGTCTGGAAGCTTTGTTCTTTGTAGAAGTAAGATAAGTGAAATTTTTTGTTTCTAGAGTATGGATCTAGGTATGTTTGATAGATTTTGTCCTAGATTAAAAACTAGGGCATTAATAGATGAAAGAAAGTTTGATATGAGTAGATCTGATAAGAATAGTGATAGATATGTTATACCTATGCATAGAAAAAATGTTTGGACTAACAAATGGATGCAGGATCCTAGAAAGAATTTTTTGTAGGCTAGCTACCATGATCCCAGTGCGCAGTACAAAAGAGGTTGGGGATCATTTAAAATAAAGAGAGGATTAACCCTATGTTACAGTTGTAGAAAACCAGGCCATCTAGCTAAGGAATGCCTTGGTGGAAGACCTAGTTGTCTCTATTACAAAGCTTTGGATGATGAAGTATTGGATTTCCCTAGAATGATTGCTAAGATTGAAAGAATGAATCTGAATGAAGAAAACCCTAAGGAATCTCTAGAAATAGCCGAATCTCAGAAATAATCTAAGAAGGTATTACTACAGATGAAAGACACCTTGAAGGACCACCGACATTTTAGGTTATCAGATATCTTTAAAGAAAAAGAATGCATCGAAGTAAGAATAGGGGACTTCGACATTGACTGTGTTCTTGATGAAGAAACTCCAATGAACATTATGCCAGAGAGAACTTGGGAAGCTATAGGAAGGCCTTCTATGATCCCTTCATTAAGAGGAATAGGTCTATTCATAGGAAAACTGGTGAACCTATGTGGAAGGATCACTCAGATATCTATGAATGCTAATGGAACTTCGACAAAGGAAGATTTTGAGATCATCAAGTTTAATTGGAAAACCTTGGATTGAGAGAGATCAATCCAGAAGGAAGGAAGAAGAAAAGGTTTTAGAACAACAGAGACAAGAGTTAACAGATTTCATGACTAGAAGGATTGCACAGTTGATTGAAGAACAGGAGAAAAAATTGAAGCTATTTGACACCTGGAGCCCAGATATCAAAGTTGCAAGAGCACTAGAGGACTCAGAGAATATTGCAGTATCTGTCTCAGATATAGAAGAAATATTACCCCTGAGTCTTAGGAGAGAATCTCAGCAGCATGAAGTGACTATGTCCAAGGAAAATAAGAATCAGAATGGGAAGATAATCACCAAGACGAAGTTCACTGGAAAGAAGGCTAGGAAGATAAGTAAAAAGAGAGCTAAGATTGACAGGCTATAGAATATTCTAGAGGGAACCTCGCAGAATGGGAAACTTATAGAAATTGAACTTCGTCTAGATATCAGACCAGTGACATAGGCCACTTCGCCGAGGCGAAGAAATATAGCCATTGGAAGCAGATATAACCGTTCAACTGCCACTCTGAACAGGTCCAAAATCATTGATGGTTCACCATTAGACCGTCAGACCGCACCATAACGAACAAAACATGAGTTAATGATGCCTCATACCCATTGCAAGAAGATCGTTGCTAATTTTATTACTTAGTATGCCGCACCACACACCGAGAATACTTTTTCCTAACTAAGAATTTGAGCCCATAGCCTGAGATTATTTTTCACTGTGATCATCACCTTGTTCCCATACCCTCCATTGCAGTTTCTGAATTTAGTTCACACCCAATCTAATTGACCCCGAGCTTGTATGTTAGACAAGCTCAGTGCCACAGAGAAAGTAGTCGAAGAAGTTTTGATTGACTTAATGACTCAGAGAGTCATGTCAGAAAGAAGGATGTCTGCAGGTGTGCAAGAATCATCAACAGGAGGAGTCCAAGATTCTCCCTCAACTGCTTGCGGAGCAGAAACTTCTAGAACCACGACAGAGACAAGAACAAAGCACAGAGATGACATCGTGAACACCAAGTTTATTCCATGCATTTTGTTGGCTTACTTACCACCTCTGAGTGATGCCATCAACTGTGACAGTGTCCCTCGAGACTCTAAGTATACTTTGATCATTGCGTACCTTCCAAAAGGGGTGCGCGTAGTTTGTGTCGACCAAGATAAGTTCGCAGCATTGAAGTTTAGTGAATTCAACCTTGGTGACTAGAAGGCTTACAACATGATGGCCCCGCACAAGTATCTAACTAGGACTAAAGGAAAGAATTCCAAGATCATCCCGCAATCATGGACCCATAACCTCGCGTAGTCCACATTGCTCAATGTGATGAATATTCCACACTTCAGATGCCATCAGGAGGTGAATGCATGTGTAAAGTTATTGTTGTCATGATATCATGGTGGATACCTATGGCTAAACTGACGCATCACTGTGGATCCGACCTTGATCAATCGGATCACAGGGCTTAGTATGAAAGGCCCTAACCCACAGGAGTTCTACCCTGGAAAGACCTCAGACTAAGCATTAGCATAGAGAATTAAAGAAACTTATGGCGATGTCTAGAAGGGCACGTGAGGCTAGAAGGTAGCATCTATCCAGAGTGGCACAGGGCACCTTTCCTGTCAACTAATCACATGCAAGCTAGTTCGTAAGAATAGACCAACTCAAGTGATCGGATTCATGGTCGACCTCACAGGGAAGTGTGCAGAGGGACTACAGATGAACTAGGTGCAATACCTTGTCAATCTACTAGAGATTGATTGCAGAGAAGCACAAGAACAAGGGTATGATTTCCACTTTAGTTGGCTTCTCATACTGATCACTTTCATTGCCTGGTAGATACCAAAAGGCACCACTTTCCCGGATATCAAATCCTTCAAACCACTGGCCTTGAATTTGTGTACGTTGTGGTACTCCAGTGACATGAACAAGAAGTGGCAGTCCAATGCCATCTTCCATGCCTATTACAACCAGTTGAATATCGCAATCCAGTCTACACCACGCATCACCCTGAACACACTTTACAGATTTAGACCCTTGATGAAATTCAGCGTGGACCGCCACTTCACCTATATTACAATGTGCACTGATGAGCATAAAAAATAACTCCAGTGATATTACAAGTTGACAGAAGATGAATTGGAGGAGATTACCAAGGACTGGTCGGTGAACCTCCTTGTTCCAGCGGACCCCGCAGAGATGTATAATATGGATAGCCCTCAAACTATGCCAGACACACCTGGACCAAGCAAGATGAAGAAATATGATGAAGTGCATGATGTCCATAGCACATCGGTGAAGACCTCTTCGATCTCACCTGAGCAGGGAGATGATGGTGGAGAGCTAGGTGGCGTAGAGGTCGAGAAAAACAAAGGAGAAGTTACTCCACCTAGAGAGGAAGAGGATCTGTCCAAGAAAAGGAAGGCTACCCCACTAAAGCCTTCATCCTGAAAGAAATCTAAAGCCATTAGGACTACATTTAAGACTACCCTCACGCCAGATGACTTCGACTTCTTAGTTGTTGCGTTGAATGACGCTTCACTGGAGATCACAGAAAAGAAAGAAGTGAAGCAGGAGGAGGTATTCAACCGAATCAAGGGTGAACTTCAAGAGGTGTAGCAGGTACTACAATCCAACTGTGCAGTTTCTATTGCACCCTCGATAAGTGGAACAGAAGAACCAGGAGATGAGCCAACCCAATTGCACCAAATTGCCGATAAAATTGAAGCTCACCTTCGACGAGCTCAGGAAGAGACAACACAAGCCACCAAAGCTTTGACACAAGCATATGAATATCTTCTAGAACAATGCAGTAATGTAGAATGAGAAAAACTAGCTCTTCAAGAAAAGTGGGAGGAAGAGAAAGAAGTGCTACAACAAGACAAGGAATAGTTGCTTGCAGAGAAAATCAAAGTACAGGAACAGGTTCACAGAGCACTTCACTATGTGAATATCTTCAGAGTCTATAAAGAAGAACAGGTTCCATAGCAGGTGGCACAACTGGAAGGAGTGATCCAACAGCTTCAATAGTGCATCGCAGACTTGGAACTTCGCACTGTGCCCGAGACACCTCAAGAAATAAGAGATCTAAGAGAGGTCACTGCCCGCAGTGCAGTTGACTGATTAAAAGTCTTTTCCTTGGAATACAAGCAACTGAGCTCTAGAAGCACTTAGATGTATGAAAAAATCATGGAAAATCCAGAGTTATAGGTGTTAGAGTCGCAGCTCCAACATGCAAAGAAGCAGGCAGACACGTTACAAGTGAAACTGAAGGCCTTGTCACCAGTTGAGAGAATGAAGAGGTTTCCATAGCAAGACATGACCCAACAACATGTACACATGATCCAGAGTAAAGTAATGGAAGTCTCTCAATGAATTCAACCAGTGCAATAAAAGGCATGCCAACTTTTCACCAAAGTTGAAAACCAAGGAGTAGAACTTGAACAGGTTGTGAGTATAGAAGAACAACACCTAGAGGGACCAATTAGTGATGCACTCATCCAGGAGTTCACTAAGCAAGAGGTAGTCACACTACAACAAGTCAAAGCAGCTTGAGCCAAGCTTGAGGCATTCAAGGCAAAATTGCTCAAACCAGAGTGACTCGGGATGAGTCACATTAAGTGTTGGGGGCTTGTTGGCCCTTGACCAAGTTTTGAAGTTACTTGGTCATATTTGACCATTTTTGGGACTTTGACAGCCTATCGAAGATGGATCTCCAGATGAAGCAGAGATCATGGGATCTCGTCCCACTTTTGGACCCCCTTTTTGGATTTTGGGACAATATAATGGGAAAGGGATGTCAGCCCGTGGGTTTACCCATGTTTAGGCCCACGCTTGTAATGTATAAATAAAAATATGGGCATCTAGTAGAAGAGGATTGTATATATGTGATGTAATCTAAGTGCTAATAGTCAATGTAAGTGCTCTGTGCATGACTGTAGAAGGGTTACAAAGCTAAGTGCAATTTGTTGTAGAAGTTATAGAAGGCTCTGTGCTATAAGCGCAAGGAAGAAGGATCTAGCGAGACGTGCAGATCTTCTGTCCTGTGCACAGTTGGCTTTTTGGTGGCTTTGTGCCTGTAATTGATTAAAGATGCTAATAAAGAGGAAGAGTTGGTGGATGTAGCTCGAGGGTGGGGGTGAACCACGTAAATCTGTGCTTTGACTTGATGTGTTTATCTCAGCTTTGGCTAAGCGCTTTGATATATTTAGATAGTTCTACTTATGATTTGTGTTTTATTAGATGTATATGAATAGTATATCTGATATGAAGATGCTTAGTGCTGATCTACTGTATCTGACCCTTTTTGTTGTTGCTAAGTGCTAAAATTACCTTAGATGTAAGTGAATACTGTGATGCTCTGTACTATCTGCGAAGTATAACAAGGGTTGAATATTGATGAATGATCAATGTTAAGCGTTCTGTAAGCAATATAATCACAGATCTGTGTCCCAGCTAAGGTTGCAAACACCTGAGTCTTGCAACCACCCTTGCCTCTACCTTAGGTGAGACTTCATCTGCTTCATAGGTGTTTCCGAAAGGGCCAGTATTTAGGTTTTTGTTGGTGGGTTGTTGTAGCGTTGAACCCTGGGTCTACCCCTGTGCCAACATGCACGCTAACTACAAGTCCACTTCTAGACTAATTCAACCCCTAATCTAACTTTAATTGACAAGGATGCATGAAATATTCACATGCATTGATCAAGATTCATGGTAAACATAAAATAAATGAACCATATGACATTCACAACAATAACCAACAAGCATGCATATTATAGATGCGAAATTCATAGATAATTAAATACATAGTGGAAATAAAGATACACAGGTAAATAACCATAACATAGAGCACTTATTTTTTCTAAAAAAAGACACCAACTAGCTGCAGACCAAGGATGTTCCACCCAATCGTAGAAAATGTTGTTCCAAGTCTCAACAATAATGTCACCCCCAAACCAGGGCTATGAATCCACAAGGATGGTTCCAGAGTGTCACTCGGCTTCCCAAACTAGTTAGCACTCAAGCTATCACAGGCTTCCCAACACCCACAACAATCCAACTCCACCAAATCTCGTCTACCCAGCCTACACAACCCAAGAAAATGGACCCCCTTCTCTTCCACACAGTCCCTCAAGTTTTCCATCTCCTTCCAGTGCTCTAGTGCAACTGGTCTAGAATCTCCATGTTGGGACTCTCAGGACTCACAACTATGGATAAAACCGAGCACAGACCAAATCATCTCATACATGCAGGTCTTGATTCATGGCTAGAATACACCAACAATCTCTAAATCCAACAATACCTTGGATGCCCTTTGACAGTTCATTTTCTTTTCCCAAGCCAAGACACGAATGAGGAAAGAGGAGGGGGTGGTGGAATGAGCCAAAACTAAGAGTGAACAAAATTCATGAATGAAATGATAAGGCAATTTCTTGAACAATGTGCGAGTGAATGAATGGGAGGAGAAAAAAAGAAACAAAAGAAACATAACGAAAATAGTAGCGGGAACCCCCCAAACAGACCCATGACGGGTTTATGTAATTATTGAAATTAAGGAACCACTTTGCCTCCCCCCCCCCAAGAAGCTCATGTAACTGTTATTCTCCATTAAAACAACAATGGGTAGTTAAATTATAAAAATAAGTACTTAGCCCCTCAAGCCCCCTCTCTTGTGGAATCATAGCCCCTATAACTCTTGTCCTTTTTCGTCTAGCATCCAACAATGTGTTTTATATTAATAGTGATTAGAACATTACATTTCCTAGGCACATTGGCCTCTTAATAATTGTTTAGGCACTCTGGAGTTTCATAACTTAACAAAATACAATATTTAATAAAGGCTCAAAACCCAGGGTGTTACATCCCCTCCCCCTTATTTTGGCACTGTCCTTAGTGCATATACAAAACATAGATCAAAATATTGAAATTTATTCAAAAATCTGCGAGTACTCCACCCGCATGGCATCTTCATGCTCCCAGGTAGCTTCTTTATGACCATAGCAGGTCCACTAGACTTTTACTAGCTCTATAACTCGATTCCAGAGAATTTTTACTTTTTTGTTCAATATTCGCGTTGGCTGGACCTGAATGTCTCCCTTTGACTCTACCTAAATTAGATTCCAATCAATAACATGGTTAGGATCATGTACATATTTTTTAGCAAAGAGACATGAAATAGATTATGCACATTCATGGAAGCAAGAAATGCAAGCATGTATGCAACTGACCCTATTCTTTCCAATATCTCAAATGGACCACAAAATCTGGCTGCTAGCTTTGTACAACTACCCAAATTCAAAGAGATCTTATGGGGATTCACTTTTAAAAGAACATTCTCCCCTACTTTAAATTCTCTAGTTGTCTTGTTCTTATTTGCATAAAATTTCTTTCTATCTTGAGATTCCTTTAAATTCTTCTTAATCTTAACCATATGGTCTTCCATATCCTTGATCAATTCTGACCCAAGTACCACTCTGTCTACTGGGTTGTTCCAAATCACTTGAGTATTGCATTTCCTACCATTCAAAGCTTCAAATGGGTCCATTTTCAATGAAGCTTGATACCCATTATTATAGGAAAACTCAACCAAGTGTAAGTAATCTTCCCACTTAGATGGTTTATCCATCACATACATTCTCAACATGTCTTCAATTAATCATTTGACTCTCTCTGTCTTCCCATCTGACTGTGGATGGTATGATGTGCTAAAGTTCATATTTGTACCAAATCCTTTAAATAATCCCCTCCAGAAATTAAAAGTAAACTTTGTGTCTCTGTCTAAGACAATTTTCCTAGGTATCCCATGCAACCTAGCAATCTCTTTCATGTAAATTTCTGCAATATTAGTTGTTGTATGAGTTTTTTTTACAGGAAAAAATGAGCAACCTTTGTCAATTTATCAACCACTACCATGATCGAATAATGTTGTTTCCTTGTCCTAGGAAATTTTGTTATAAATTCAATGGTTAGCACTTCCCATTTCTTCTCTGGAATTGGTAAGGGCTGTAGCAAACCTGTTGGGTGCCTATGCTCATCCTTCACTCCCTGAAATTCCATAGATCTGTCGATGTAATCAACAACATCCTTTTTCATTCTCGGCCAAAAGAATTGGCTTCCCACTGCTGCAATTGTTTTCTGGTAAATAGGATATCTAGCATATGGAGCATCATACATTTATTTTAATACCAAATTCCTGAGTTCTCCAGAACTAGGAACATAAACTCTATTTTATTCATAAGTAATCCATCTTCCTTCATCTCATACTCTTTCATTTTCTGTTGTACATTTTCTTTCTGTAAGATTTCCTTTACCTATATGTAATGTTGATATGTAATAACAATGTCTAAAATTCTATTCTTCAAGTCTTACTGATGCAAACTGACAACTATAGCATGCATGAGATGTACTCTTCTACTAAGTGCATCAACAACTTTATTTTCTTTTCCTTTGATATGCTTGATGTCAAAGTTGTATTCATTTAAAAATTCCAACCATCTTTTCTGCCTAACATTCAAAGTTGGTTGTTCAAAAAAATACTTGAGACCACTGTGGTCTATTCTTAATTCAAATCTCTTTCCCATGAGATAATTCATCCACATCTTCAATGCGTTAACAATGGAAGCAAGTTCCAAGTCATGTGTGGCATATTTCATCTCATTTTCTTTAAGATTTCTGGAGTCATAGCCAATGGCATGTCCATTTTGAGTGAGGACTCCACCGATTCCTTCCTTGCATGCATCTAGATACACCACAAAACTTTCATTTGGGTAAGCAATCCTTGGAACAGGTCCACTAGTAAGTAATTCTTTCAACAAATTAAAGTTATCTTCACACTCAAATGTCCTTTCAAATTTAATTTCCTTCTTTTGCAAATAAGTGATGGGAATAGCAATCTTAGAGACCCCTGCTATAAATCTTCTATAGTAACCAGATAATCCCATAAAAGATCTAACTTATGAAACATTCATGGGCACTGGACATCCTCTAATGGCTTCAATATTCTTTGGGTCTACTGCTATACCTTGTTTTGAAATAATGTGCCCCAAGTAATGGATCTGTTCTTGGTAAAAGGTACACTTACTCAACTTGGCGTATAATTGGTGTTCCCTCAACACTTGCAATACCAATCTTAGGTGATGTTCATGCTCTTCCAATGACTTAGAATAGACAAGTATGTCTTCCAGGAATATGCCATTCATTAAGAACATAAAGACAACTAGTGCATTGGATAATCCAAAAGGAACCACTACAAATTCATAATGCCCATACATGTTTCTAAAGGATGTCTTATGGATGTCTTCTTCTTTGATTCTTACCTCATGGTACCCTAAGTTCAAGTCTATATTTGAAAATATATTTACTCCTCTTAGCTGATCAAAGAGGTCATCAATTCTGGGTAGAGGATACTTTTTATTTATAGTGGAATTATTCAATTGTCGAAAATCAATACACAACCTCAAAGTTCCATATTTCTTTTTGACAAAGAGTACTGGTGCTCCCCAAGGTGAAACACTTGGACGTATGTATCATTTCTTCAACAATTCTTCCAACTACATTTGTAATTCTTTTAACTTTGGTGTACTCATTCTATAAGGTGTTTTTGACACCGGGCCAACTCCTAGCACTAAATCAATAGAGAAATCTATTTCCCTTTTTGGTGGAAACCCTGGTATTTCTTGGAATACATCTTCAAATTATTATAGTACCGAAAAATATTCAAGGCTTGGCCCCTTTATCTTTTTTGTCTCCTCCACATGGGCTGCATACAATTAACATTCTTTTATGAAACACCTCTTCGGATGTAAGGCTAAAATCTCTCTTCTAGAGATGGGTCTTGGAACACCTTTCACAGTGCTCTGTTTTCCTTCGTCATCAAGACATGTAAATGTATTGTTATAACAATCTAGGACAACATGATGCTTGTCCAACCAATCCATTCTAATTAGAATATCATAAGACCCTGATGGTATGATATTTATATCAGCACTAGTATTCACACCATTAAGACTTATGGAACAACCTATGACCATATCATGGATTCTCCTTTTGGTTCCAGTGGCTAGCTGAACCAAAATTGATTTTCCAAGATCAATTTTATCCAAATGTAAACTATCCACTATTTTAGGATCAATGTAACAATGAATTGATCCTAAATCAATTAAAATAGCAACATGTTGATTTATGATCTTACCTTCCACCTCAATCATATTGGATTTGTACTCTTACTTTCGATCATCTAAGGCTGCATAAATCCTTCCCATGTCTTCTATTGTTGTAGCCTCTTGGATCTTGTACACGATCTTTACTCTGTCCTTTCTGTGTGGGAAATCCTTGTACATTTGATCTTCCTTGCATCCCAAACATTGGATTGGCGATCTTCCCCTTTTTCCCAAGAAGTCTTCTTTATTGGATTCATCCTTATCATACTAGTCTTGATGATTTTTATTAGGTTCATTTCTGTTGAAAGGAGGTTTGAATCCCCATTTCCTCTGATTAGACTTATCCTTCATCTTATCCTTCCAATATTTCTGCATGGATTCTCTACCCTAGCCTTGCTCATACAAGTACTTATCCTTCTAATGGTATCATTCAAGGTCTTGGGCTCATCATACCAAATCTTTTCTTTATAAAAGGATGGTAGTCCACTCAAAAACCTCTGTATTTTCACCTTCTCATCATTTATGAACCATACATACTTTAACAACCCCAAGAACTTCTTCTCATACTTTTCCATGGTTGTGCTTCCCAGCCTAAGTTCAAAGAAATCCTGCATTTTCTTGTCATAGAAGTGCTCTGAGAGGTACTCCTTCTGAAAATACTTCTTGAACTGCTTCCAAGTGATCCTATTCTCATTAATGTGCTCAACTTGCTTCAGCTGGTCCCACCACATTGTAACTTTCCCATGCAAATGGTAGGTGGAAATTATGGATTCTAGGTTTGATGAATAGTTATGCAATTGAAAATATCTCATGAATCCAAGAAACCATGCCTCAACATCATCTTCCCTTTCCCCTTCACCATCAAAGGATGGTGGCTTAAGCTTCCTCATATCTCCTTGCAAATTGTCTACTTCATGCCTTATTCTTCGGTGCCTAACAAGAGACACCTCTGGGCTACTCATGGAGTCTTCATATGCGTAAAACCTTCTTGCTGAGTAAGGAGGTGAGTGGTTTCTATGAGTTCTGCTAACACTTATTAAATAACCAACTTTCCTGTGGTTATCTCTTCTTTCGTGATACCTGCCTTCTTCCTCTTGTTTTGACCCATTCTTTGTTTGTCTTTGCAACTGATTTAAGCTTTGCATCAGTCGAGCATTATCTAAATTTTTTCTCTCATTAGTCTCTCATTTTCTGCTTTGTAGCTTTACACTTCTATTATTAGGCTTCTTATGGTTTCTATCAATGTTTCTTGCTCCCCTCTTCCCTTGTGTCCGTTGGATTTAGTCTCTACATTACCAACTATGATATTCTAACCTTTGGACTCTTTATCATGGCTGGAAGATCCCTCTCCTTCTTCCATTTATTAAATACACGTTCTAAACTGATATGTTTAAACCCCTTAATTCTTCAAAATGTGCAAGTGACCATTTTTTTATAATTAAGCATATGATAAATAACATTTTCCAAATAATGCTACAAGTCCTTTCAATTTATGAAGAATTTATATATCAGTCTACATCATATAACACTTCCATGCTATCCCCTGGGCCAATACATGAGTCAATGCTTCCCAGGCGCTTCCTTCAACCACTTCCCTAGGTGACCATGACTCGAAACTACGGCTTAATATTTCCTTAGTGATTTTCTTTCTTCAAAATGAAAAACAATTTAGCCACTAGCCTCCTATAAATCTTTAAAACAATTTTCGAGCACTAACCCTTTTTCCTTCAGCTCTCAATCATATATGACCATGGGCTATGACTAAGAACTCATTGACGGGTGCTTTTCTGGATCTTTGGGACTTTGAGGCTTCAAAGGCTCTTACTACCTCAATCCTTATTTCTTTTGAATGCCTACTTGGTGAATTGTTTCACGGTACATCTTCGGAGGTTCAGAACTTCGGAACTTCACGCTTCAGAAGTTTTGACTACTCCACACCTCGTTCCCTCCAAACGATGAACTAGAAAATTCCCGGAGAGGTTATGGCATCAATATACTCACACTACCCCAAACACCGAATTGGCGAACTCCCAGAGAGGATCTTCGTAGCATCACTAATCCGGTGCTCTGTGACTTTGGGACTTTAGACTTCGGAGGATCTCTCACCAGAACACTTGAAAACTCCCAAATGTCGAAATGGTGAATTCTGAATATACTCTATTCGGAGCTTAGGAACTTCGGGCTTCGGGGAACTTCTCAACATAACACAACAAATCTCCCCAACACTGAACTTTTGAACATCGCTAATCTGCGAACATGTTTCCCCTAATCGTGAATGGTCAAGATTGACTCCGAACTTTGAGACTTCAAAGAAAAATTCTCCAAGTGACATAAGGAATACAACTCCCAAATGTCAAATCTATGAATTTCTGGAGTCCCACCAACAACTACGCATCAGGGGGTGATACGTGGCGAAAATACGGAGATGACATGTGGCCCATTCTACAGGTGACATGTGTCAAGTTATAATTGGCACACAATATCTATGAAAGGCATGAAATGAGATGACACATGGCATGTATAAAGTGGGTCCATGTCACCCTAGGTGACATCAACATGCCACATCACTATGACGCTTCGGGACTTGTAACACCCCAGTTTTTTAGCCCCATATTAAATAATGTATTTTCTAATTGCTGAGAGGCCAAAGTGCCCAAACAATTAAAAAAGGCTAGTATGCCTAAGAAATGTAATGTTTTGATCATTATTAATAATAAATATATTGTTGGTTGCTAGACAGAGAAGGACTAGATTTATAGGGGGCTATGATTCCACAAGTGAGGGGGCTTGAGGGGATAAGTGTTTATTTCATTTTTAATTACCCATTTTGTTTAATGCGGGAAATCAACTACGTGAGATACTTGGGGAAGACCATGAGGTTCTTGATTCCCAAGAATTATATAAACCCATCCCTGGTCTTTTGGGGGTTTTTTTCATTCTCTCTCTCACTCTCGTTCTCGTTCTTGTTGTTCTGTTGGTTTCCTCACTCACACACTCATGCATTCATTCATTCTTTCACCCACTCATATTTCCGCCTTCAGGTCTTGGCTCAGGAAAGGAAGATGAACTGTTGAAGTGAAGGCATGGTATTATTGGCTGTGGAGATTGCTGGTGTAATCCAACCATGAATCGAGGCATGCATGTCTGAGATTATTTGGCCTGTGTCTATATTTGCTCACAATTGTGAATCTTGAGAGTCACAACATGGATATTCTAGACCAACTGTACTGGAGCCCTAGAAGGAGAAGGATATCCCAATGGACTGCGTGGCAGAGAAGGGAGAGGGTCCATTCTCTTGGGTTATGCAGGTTGGGTAGAAGAGACCTGGGTACTTGGATTGTTGTGAGTGATGGGAAGCTTGTGAGAGCTTGAGTGCTGACTGGTTTGGGCAGCTGAGTAACACTTTGAAACTATACTTGTGGATTCATAGCCCTGGCTCGGGGGTGAAATTTCTATTGAGACTTGGCACAATAGTGTCTATGGTTGGGTGGAACGTCCTTGGTCTGTAGCCAGTCGGTGGTGTATTTTATTAAAGATAAGTTCTCTCTATTATAGTATTATTTATCCGTGTATGATTTATTCCATTGTGTATTTATTTATCATTGAATTCAATATTTAGAGTATGCATGCTTGCTGGTTATTGTTGTGTATGTCGTATGCTTCATTTATTTTATGTTTAGCATCAGTCTTGATCAATGCATGTGAACCTTTCATGCATCCTTGTTATTTAAAGTTAGGACATGGGTCAAATTAGTCCAGAGAAGAACTGGAAGTTAGCGTGCCTAGCCTGTGAGTGGTTGGGTATATTACAGATTGGTATTAGAGCTACAATTTGAAACACTAGGCCACAATGGGCTAGATCCATTATGCAGGATCTTGTGGTTGAGATTGATTTGGGACCTCAAAGTCATGAAGCTCAGGAGGATTGACATTACAGAGTCCGTGTAGAAGCTAGAATGTCTGAGATCCTTAATAAAGGATTGAAGGATCGTGACTGTCTCATTCAAATTCGAGAAAAATCGCCACCGTGGGATCAAGAGAGATCTGGACTGTTGGATCAGAGGGCAGGTGAACATGGGCCATCCAATGGAGGAAAATAGGAGGTTGGGGTAAGAATTAAGTCCCAGCCACCAGATTTGACGAATCGATTGTCAGCCGTTGATCAAATCCAAGAAGAGAAGGAAGGAATTTGGAATTTTTCTACTTCGACGATCTTGGTAAGCAGGCTAGGGATGAACCGACGAAGGCCAGAGTTACGAAGCCCCATTATCTATCCAATCTGATGGGATGCACAAAGGGATCCCCTTCATTAATCATGGTCAGTCGGCATGGACCGCTTTGGTAGTTTTCACTTCAAGAGTTTTATACTTTGATGAACTGTTATAACTCGAAGTCCCAAAGTGTCGGAGTCTCGAAGTCCCGTCAATCGTTATATGGAGGGGTGGAATTTGAGAGTGTTGAGGAACATCAGATATAGAAAGGGTGGAAGGATAGTGAAGCTTCGAAGCTTCAAAACCTCGCCACTTCAGAGTTTGGGAGTATGGGGGTTGTCTGGAGTGAGAAGCCCTGAAGCCCTAAAGCCTGAATCCCAGAGTTAATCACAACCATTGGCTGTGGGAGGAGTGTGAGTCGTTGATTTATTTCAGTGTTTGGCTATCTGGGGGGTAGCATGTGTTGGACTTGGGAAAATTTTGAAGCCCGGAGCTCCGGAGTCCCGGATTTGGTTGATGATGTGGCTTGTACCATGTGGTAGGGGGCTGTGTGGGGACACATGCCACCCAGATTCAACACCTTTTAGACTATGATCTCTCTGTTTTTAAGTAACACATGGCACATGTTCCATGGGTGCACATCACCTTGGGTGATGTCAATGTGTCGTGTCAGCTCCAGAAGTATGTGACTTCAGGGGTTTCCAAGTTTCTACTAGGGAAAAGTGCCAAAGCTCGAAGTCACACAACCCATTGATCTAGGATTCCTTTGGGACCTTTCTTGACCATTGGGTTAAGCACTGGATAATAAAGGTAAATAATTCAGTGGATTGTCACTCTGGGGGAGTTGAGTGGCACGAGAGCTAAATGTCCCAGAGCCCTGGAGCGTCGAATTTATGAATTGGTTGAGAACCGTCCATCTCAACGCTTGATTAAGTCACAACTGTCGATTTTCGTTGAAGCCTATAGCTGGTGGGAAGGGTCATCCATTCAGTGGGAGATCAAGTCTCAACCATCTGACCCTTGTTGGTGGAGTTAATGAAGACTTCGACAAAGTGTAGCTCCGAAAGGAATATGAAGTTGAGAACAGAGAACAACCGAAGGACGAAGCCCAAAGGACTTGGTCCCCGCACGGGTCTCATGATAAGGTAAAAAGGGCCTTGTTGGAGTTACTTCACACACACCTAGGGTTTATTTTTCCTAAGGTTATTCCTTGTTTATTAGTCATAATTAGTCATTATCTAGTCTCCTATATTTTAGGGGAGAATATTTCACCTGGAGATTATTCTCTTTCAGTTGACACTTCAGTTTGACTAGTTGAGTTGAGTTTAGATGTTGCATTGGTTATGTCACCATGNTCAACTAGGTGGCAGTTCACTCCCATAACTACCTGAGAGACTAGACTAGGTGGCATTTCACTCCCATAACTATTGGTGTGTGTCCAAATCAATCTAGACCACCACTATGGCTCATTATTTACTCATGTATCCTATATCTATTGTAAATTATTCACTCTTTATGTGTGGAATATGGTTAATGTGAATTCTTCCATTCTTTCTATCTTGCTTCTTCTTTCTCAATTTGTCTCTGCAAATGTGTGTAGTATTTTATAGCTAGATATATTCTATGCAGGTTCAACACATTTCCATGGTATCAGAGACGACAGACTACTAAGAAAAATCTACACCAAATCATTTTTTGCAGGTACAAAAGATTGAAGACAACAAAAAGATGGATTATTCACCAGAAATACTTCTCACGCCTCATAACTATTTGGACTGGAAGCTAAAAATTATGCTTCATCTTAGATGCAGAGGCTTATACCAAATAACCATGGCAATGGAAGTAGAGCCTGATTCTTTCGATGAGAAAAATGACTTTCTCAATAGACAAGATATGGCCATAAGAAGTATCGGCATGTTTGTTTCTCCCAAACTTTTCCATCAAGTATATGAAGAATCACAAGGATTAACTCCAAATGAATTATGGACCAGATTGGAGGTTCTATTTGGGAATAAAAAAAATTATGAATATTTCATGTAGGAGGTCGAACAGATAGAGACAGAAGAGAAACCGTCAGAAGATCAAGCCTCTTATTCTGAAGAGTCTTCTACACAAGTGTCTACATAAATTTGTATTCCATTAATTGAAGATGATGTCTACTCCATTTCATATTTTTTTTTTTTCTGAAATTCATGTGGAATATATATGGCATGCATCTCAAGAGTCACATGCAGACACTTTTGCATGCACCATGCATGCATCTCAAGAGGCAAAAAGGGAACTGCGCACATCAGACACCATTTTGATATTTTCTAATCACAATTTTCAGAAACAAATTAGATATTTGAATTCCTCTCGGGAAAATATCCAATTTCAAAAAAACAAATCGTCTGAAACAAAGTCCGGAAAGTGAAGTTATGATCATTTTAAAATCAACAAAATTTCAGTATTTTTCTGGAAATAGCCGTACGGTTTTCAAAATTTCATCCAAAATGTATTTGGATATTATTCATTACAAGAAGATAAAGTGAATATGTGTGGAAATATCAGTTATGCATATACTTCATCAAATCCGTGCAGACATCTACATCTTCAACAAAATCTTCAAAGAGCACAAACTTGCACTGTTGCGAGGTATTCTTGGAGTGAAGGACATGGTTGCTTAGCAACTATTTTTTTGTTCTTTCTCATTTTTTATTTTATGCATTGTAATTTGAGGGGGGGTTTTGTTCCCATGAGGTTTTCCCTCTTTCATCCTTTAGTTCAGTGTATCTTTTGTATTTGGGTACTTAACATGGCCTCGTAGCCGGGACCCATTATTTATTTTCACCATAGTGATGTTCAAGGGGGGTGTTGG
>SNQJ01S0025554.1:83037-116594 GCA_010110895.2 Picea sitchensis
ACCTGGAGAATATTCTCTTTCAGTTGACACTTTAGTTTGACTAGTTGAGTTGAGTTTAGATGTTGCATTGGTTTTGTCACCATGAAACATTGGGATCATCACCAACTCACTACTCTCTGTTCAGTGAGTTAGCTAAAGACTAGTTGACTAGTTAACTCAACTAGGTGGCAGTTCACTCCCATAACTGCCTGAGAGACTAGACTAGGTGGCATTTCACTCCCGTAATTGTTGGTGTGTGTCCAGATCAATCTATACCACCACTATGTCTCATTAGTTACTCATGTATCCTATATCTATTGTAAATTATTCACTCTTTATGTGTGGAATACGGTTAATGAGAATTCTTCCATTCTTTCTATCTTGCTTCTTCTTTCCCAATTTCTCTCTGCAAACGTGTGTAGTATTTTCTAGCTAGATCTATTTTGTGTAGGTTCAACACATTTACAGGTTTGGGAGGTAACCCAACCCTCGGTTATGTGTTTCACACAAGCCCCCGTGTGAAAGGACATAGAGCAAGGGGATAAGGAAGGACTAAGCATGTGGTTCATAACCATGGTCACATGAGGCATGGTTGGAAGGAAGCACTTGCACATAATTAAATTATGGATCAGATAAAGGATAATAGGGAACTGTTATGTTGTGGAGAATGAGGATATATTCTTCATGAATTGAGAAGAAAAAGGACCTATAGAATTTTTTGGAAAATTTCTTTTATATGCATAATTCTAACAAAATGGTGGCTTGCACATTTTGCAGAATTAGGAGACACGTAAACATATCAATTTAGTATAAGAATGAATATTTTAGAAATGGAAGAAAGTGAGGGAACCTCCAACCATGATAAAGAGGTCAAAGGTCAAAATATCAGAGTTGGTAATGCAGAGACAAAATCCAATGAACACAAGGGTCGAGGGGAGAAATAAACATTGACAAAAACTCTGAGAAGTCTGAAAAATAGAAGTGCAAAGCTACAAGGAATAAAATGAGAGGCTGATGAGAGATAAAAGTTAGATAAATACCTGAGTGCTGCAGATCTTAAATCGGTTGCATAGACAAATAAATAATGGCTCAAAGTAAGAGGAAGAAGGAAGATATCATGAAAGAAGAGATGATCGTGGAAGAGCTGGTTATCGTGGAAGACCTTACTCAACAAGAAGGTCTTATGCATCTGAAGACGCCATAAGTAGTCCATAGGTGTCTCCCATTAGGCAGCAAAGAATAAGGCATGAATTTGACAGTTTGAAAGGAGAGCCAAGGAAGCTTAATCCACCATCCTTTGACGGTGAAAGAGTAAGGGAAGATGATTTTGAAGCATGGTTTCTTGGACTCAGGAGATATTTCCAATTTCATAACTATTCATCAAACCTAGAAGCCAAAATTGCCACCTACCATTTACATGGGAAAACTCCTATGTGGTGGGATCAACTGAAGAAACTTAAACAGATTAATGAGAATATGATCACTTGGAAGAAGTTCAAGAAGTATTTCCAGAAGGAGTACCTCTCAGAGCATTTCTATGACAAGAAAATGAAGGAGTTTTTTGAACTCGGGCTAGGAAGCATGACTATAGCAGAATATGAGAAGAAGTTATTGGGGTTGTTAAAGTATATCGGGTTCATAAATGATGAGAAGGTCAAAATACATAGGTTTTTGAGTGGGATTCTAGCCTTTTAGAAAGAAAAGATTCACTATTATGAGCCTAAGACCTTGACTGAGGCCATCAGGAAAGCTAAGTACCTATATGAGCAAGGCCAGGGTAGAGAATCCATGCAGAAGTCCTGGAAGGATAAGAAGAAGGATAAGTATGATTAGAGGAAGAAGGGATTCAAACATCCTTTCAATAGAAATGATCCTAATAAAAACCATCAAGATCAGTATGCCAAGGATGAATCCAAGAAAGAATACTCCTTGGGAAAAAGGGGAAGACCACCAATCCAATGTTGTGGGTGCAAGGAAGATCACATGTACAAGGATTGCCCCCAAAGACAGGACATAGTGAACAATGTGCACAAAATCCAAGAGGATAAAAAATTTGAAGACATGGGAATAATTTATGCATCCTTAGATGATCGACAAGAAGAATACCAATCCAACATGATCAAGGTGGAAGGCAAGATCATAAATCATCCTGTTGCTATTTTAATTGATTCAGGGGCAGTTCATTGTTACATTGATCCTAAAATAGTGGATAGATTACATTTGGAGAAAAGTAAGCTTGGGAAATCAAGTTTGGTTTAGCTAGCCACTGGAACCAAAAGGAGAATCCATGATATGGTCAAAGGTTGTTCCATAAGTCTTAATGGTGTGAATACTAGTGTTGATATAAATATCATACCATTGGGGTCTTATGATATTCTATTTGGAATGGATTGGTTGGAAAAGCATGATCCTATCTATAACACACCTCATCCGCTCACTGACTGGGGAATGCCACTTACTCAGACACTTATATTAGTTCTGACAAAACATAATGTAACACCCAGTATTCAATTGAGGTATGTCACATAACTTTTTTCTTTCTCTAAATACGTATATACACACACATGCATACATACATACTGAACTGTATGCAATTAAACATATACATACAATGCTCTAGTGGAAGTCTTCACATATAAAAGATAAACAAACAGTTGTGTTCTGTAAATATGCGATTTTATACGATTTTCAGACTGATTTAAGAGTGAACATAGAC
This sequence comes from Picea sitchensis, assembly GCA_010110895.2. Taxonomy (NCBI): domain Eukaryota; kingdom Viridiplantae; phylum Streptophyta; class Pinopsida; order Pinales; family Pinaceae; genus Picea; species Picea sitchensis. The sequence continues at coordinate 85,733 of SNQJ01S0025554.1, forward strand.
ATGCAGCATATACAGGGTATATCCTTAAACATACGGACAATTATGCTCACACAAGCAATAAAACCCATAAAATAACACATAAATGACAATGCAGCATGGAATTCAACACATAACCGATACTTATCTTGGTAAGAATGTCACCAACTGCGTGCATACCGTCCATGAACCTCCCAGCCTTAGACTGCACTATTCGTCACTCTCAACAATGAGTCACCCCCAAGCTGGGACTAGACTCCACCCGGGAAAGGGATTCCTAACTTGGCTAAAGGTTCACGGTCAACCGAAAAGACTCCCTCTCAGGTGTTCACTCAACCACAGCCTACAGTATCTCCTTCCCCACATGCCTGTCCCACCCAAGGAAGTGTGCCCCTTCTCTGCTCAACAGTCCTTCGACTGCCCCACTTCCCTTCCAGGGCTTCAAAAATAGGCCAGACTGGTAGTCTCAGATCACTGTAGCTATAGTTTATCACCTTTAGGAAATTGATCCTCAACAATTCCCTCAATCAGAGAATTTCTCACAGGCCTGACAACCCTCCTCTTCAATCCTGCTCCCAAGATGACAAGTACACCAACAGGAATGGATATCAATCTGGTCTGGGTATGATGGTAGGAAGATACAAGGTAGCTCAAGGACTGAAAAAATGTATCCTGGATACTAGTTCTCTGGTCGAAGGAAAAATATGGTAGGATTCCCCTTTCCTAATGGATTTCCCCTTTCACAATGGTTGATTTCTCCAAAGGAACTAAGTCTCAACAATAAGTATGCATGTCTCCAACTTGACACTTGTCATGTTGGAAGCTACTCTGATACACTTGTCCCCTCCTTTAGGACTTAGGATAAATTAATTATCCGTACTTTATGTTTTTAAGAAATATTAATATAATATTTCTTTTCAACTTTAAGCTCTCTAGCTTGGCCCTGTTCTTAAATTTAGGCCCTCCCTTTCCCTATTTGGTGGAATCTATCCCCCCTTCTCTTTTATCATGGTCGGTCTACGTGAAACGATGTATTTTTATATTAATCATGAGATATATACAAAATAGGCCCTCTAGCCTTTAACATCTAGGTGCACTGGCCTAATTCCAAGACATAAGCATTTTGTCTTATAATACTAGCTCACCAACCTATAATGCATATTATATACACAAAGGTTCGTTGACCTCAATATTGCGTGCACTTTAGTTACTATGCATGGTATGCGCTGACCTCAAGGTTGCACACTCTTTAGTTACTGCATGTTGTATCCTCTATCTTTAAGGTTGTGCACACCTTAGTTACTGCACACTATATCCTTTATCTTTAAGGTTGAGCACACCTTAGTTACTGCGCATGGTATTTAGAAATGTGCACGATAAGAGCTGGTTATCGTGGAAGACCTTACTCAACAAGAAGGTCTTATGCATCTGAAGACGCCATAAGTAGTCCATAGGTGTCTCCCGTTAGGCAGCAAAGAATAAGGCATGAATTTGACAGTTTGAAAGGAGAGCCAAGGAAGCTTAATCCACCATCCTTTGATGGTGAAAGAGTAAGGGAAGATGATTTTTAACCATGGTTTCTTGGACTCAGGAGATATTTCCAATTTCATAACTATTCATCAAACCTAGAAGCCAAAATTGCCACCTACCATTTACATGGGAAAACTCCTATGTGGTGGGATCAACTGAAGAAACTTAAACAGATTAATGAGAATATGATCACTTGGAAGAAGTTCAAGAAGTATTTCCAGAAGGAGTACCTCTCAGAGCATTTCTATGACAAGAAAATGAAGGAGTTTTTTGAACTCGGGCTAGGAAGCATGACTATAGCAGAATATGAGAAGAAGTTATTGGGGTTGTTAAAGTATATCGGGTTCATAAATGATGAGAAGGTCAAAATACATAGGTTTTTGAGTGGGATTCTAGCCTTTTAGAAAGAAAAGATTCACTATTATGAGCCTAAGACCTTGACTGAGGCCATCAGGAAAGCTAAGTACCTATATGAGCAAGGCCAGGGTAGAGAATCCATGCAGAAGTCCTGGAAGGATAAGAAGAAGGATAAGTATGATTAGAGGAAGAAGGGATTCAAACATCCTTTCAATAGAAATGATCCTAATAAAAACCATCAAGATCAGTATGCCAAGGATGAATCCAAGAAAGAATACTCCTTGGGAAAAAGGGGAAGACCACCAATCCAATGTTGTGGGTGCAAGGAAGATCACATGTACAAGGATTGCCCCCAAAGACAGGACATAGTGAACAATGTGCACAAAATCCAAGAGGATAAAAAATTTGAAGACATGGGAATAATTTATGCATCCTTAGATGATCGACAAGAAGAATACCAATCCAACATGATCAAGGTGGAAGGCAAGATCATAAATCATCCTGTTGCTATTTTAATTGATTCAGGGGCAGTTCATTGTTACATTGATCCTAAAATAGTGGATAGATTACATTTGGAGAAAAGTAAGCTTGGGAAATCAAGTTTGGTTTAGCTAGCCACTGGAACCAAAAGGAGAATCCATGATATGGTCAAAGGTTGTTCCATAAGTCTTAATGGTGTGAATACTAGTGTTGATATAAATATCATACCATTGGGGTCTTATGATATTCTATTTGGAATGGATTGGTTGGAAAAGCATGATCCTATCTATAACACACCTCATCCGCTCACTGACTGGGGAATGCCACTTACTCAGACACTTATATTAGTTCTGACAAAACATAATGTAACACCCAGTATTCAATTGAGGTATGTCACATAACTTTTTTCTTTCTCTAAATACGTATATACACACACATGCATACATACATACTGAACTGTATGCAATTAAACATATACATACAATGCTCTAGTGGAAGTCTTCACATATAAAAGATAAACAAACAGTTGTGTTCTGTAAATATGCGATTTTATACGATTTTCAGACTGATTTAAGAGTGAACATAGACATGCAGCATATACAGGGTATATCCTTAAACATACGGACAATTATGCTCACACAAGCAATAAAACCCATAAAATAACACATAAATGACAATGCAGCATGGAATTCAACACATAACCGATACTTATCTTGGTAAGAATGTCACCAACTGCGTGCATACCGTCCATGAACCTCCCAGCCTTAGACTGCACTATTCGTCACTCTCAACAATGAGTCACCCCCAAGCTGGGACTAGACTCCACCCGGGAAAGGGATTCCTAACTTGGCTAAAGGTTCACGGTCAACCGAAAAGACTCCCTCTCAGGTGTTCACTCAACCACAGCCTACAGTATCTCCTTCCCCACATGCCTGTCCCACCCAAGGAAGTGTGCCCCTTCTCTGCTCAACAGTCCTTCGACTGCCCCACTTCCCTTCCAGGGCTTCAAAAATAGGCCAGACTGGTAGTCTCAGATCACTGTAGCTATAGTTTATCACCTTTAGGAAATTGATCCTCAACAATTCCCTCAATCAGAGAATTTCTCACAGGCCTGACAACCCTCCTCTTCAATCCTGCTCCCAAGATGACAAGTACACCAACAGGAATGGATATCAATCTGGTCTGGGTATGATGGTAGGAAGATACAAGGTAGCTCAAGGACTGAAAAAATGTATCCTGGATACTAGTTCTCTGGTCGAAGGAAAAATATGGTAGGATTCCCCTTTCCTAATGGATTTCCCCTTTCACAATGGTTGATTTCTCCAAAGGAACTAAGTCTCAACAATAAGTATGCATGTCTCCAACTTGACACTTGTCATGTTGGAAGCTACTCTGATACACTTGTCCCCTCCTTTAGGACTTAGGATAAATTAATTATCCGTACTTTATGTTTTTAAGAAATATTAATATAATATTTCTTTTCAACTTTAAGCTCTCTAGCTTGGCCCTGTTCTTAACTTTAGGCCCTCCCTTTCCCTATTTGGTGGAATCTAGCCCCCCTTCTCTTTTATCATGGTCGGTCTACGTGCAACGATGTATTTTTATATTAATCATGAGATATATACAAAATAGGCCCTCTAGCCTTTAACATCTAGGTGCGCTGGCCTAATTCCAAGACATAAGCATTTTGTCTTATAATACTAGCTCACCAACCTATAATGCATATTATATACACAAAGGTTCGTTGACCTCAATATTGCGTGCACTTTAGTTACTATGCATGGTATGTGCTGACCTCAAGGTTGCACACTCTTTAGTTACTGCATGTTGTATCCTCTATCTTTAAGTTTGTGCACACCTTAGTTACTGCACACTATATCCTTTATCTTTAAGGTTGAGCACACCTTAGTTACTGCGCACGGTATTTAGAAATGTGCACATTACATCCCTTTACTGCGCAGTATATGCACACACCATGCCATGAAAGGTGTATTACAAAAATGATGTCTACACAACTCACTAGCTTAAATATACTTGGATTATATTTACATTTGGGTTTGGCTGAGGGATATTACAATCCCCTCCCCTTATTTATGCACTGTCCTCAGTGCATCATGTACCCATATACAACAAAATTCTCAAAATTCTTCAAAAATATGTGGGTATTCTGCCCGCATTGCATCCTCATGCTCCCAAGTAGCGTCTTCAGGTCCGTACCAGGTCCATTCGACCTTTACAAGCCCTATGGCTTGATTCCAGAGTTGTTTGATTTTTTGATCCAGGATGCGCACCAGATGCACTTGGAAAGTGCCTTCTTGCTCCACCTAAATAACATTCCAATCAATAACATGATTAGCATCAGGTATGTATTTCTTTATCAATGATACATGGAATACATTATGAACAGACATATATGCAGGCAATGCAATCATATAAGCAACGTGACCAATCCTCTCTAGGATTTCAAATGGTCCACAAAATCTGGCTGCCAACTTGGCGCAGCTTCCCAGCTTCAGGGAACTCCTGTTAGATTTTACTTTCAGGAAAACATGATCACCCACTTTGAATTCTCTGTGGATTCTGTTTTTATCAGCATAAATTTTCTGTCTGTCTTGGGTAGTTTTCAAATTCTGCTTAATTTTTAACATTTGGTCCTCCATCTCCTTGAGCAACTCTGGCCCGACTACTATTCTATCAACTAGATTATCCCAACTTACTGGAGTATTGCACTTTCTGTCGTAAAGTTATTCAAATGGGCTCATTTTCAATGATGACTGATACCCATTGTTATAAGCGAATTCTACTAAATGTAGGTAGTCTTCCCATTTTGATGGTTTATCTATCACATACATTCTCAACATATCTTCTATCACTCTATTCACCCTCTCTGTCTATCCATCAGTCTCGGGATGGTAAACTATACTAAAGTTCAGATTCATTCCAAATCCTTTGAACAATCCTTTCCAGAAATTTGAGGTGAATTTCAGGGCTCTGTCAGACACAATCATTTTAGGAATTCCGTGCAATCGTGGCACTTCCTTCATGAAAATATCAGCAACATCTGCTGCTTTGTGAGTAGTTTTTAGTGGAATAAAATGGGTATCTTTTGTAATATTGTCCACCACTACCATAATCGAATCATGTAGCTTGCCTATTCTGGGCAATCCCATAATAAAATCCATTGTCAACACTTCCCACTTCCATTCAGGAATGGGCAAAGGTTGCAGCAATCTTGTTCTGTGCCTATGATTTGTTTTAACTTTCTGGCATTCCATACACCTAGCGATGTATTATGCAATTTCTCTCTTCATACCTGGCCAAAAGTATTGGATCTTGACTACTGCTATGGTTTTCTGATATCCAGGGTGCCCTACATAAGGAGCATTATGCATCTCATGCAAAATTATATGTTTCAAGTCCTGGACATTTGGTACAAAAATTCTATTCTTGTGCCGCAGTATTCCATCTACTCCCAACTTATAAATATCCATCTTTTGTGGTGTCTTACCTTGCTGTAGTTTTGCTATCAATTCTTTGTATTGTAGGTCTGTATTTGTAGCCTCCATAATTTTTCTTTTAACATCAGTCTGATACATGTTGATGGCTATAGCATGAAGCTCATGTACCCTCCTGCTGAGTGCATTTGCCACTTTATTTTTTCCCTTTGATATGCTTTATATCAAAGTCATATTCGCTTAGAAATTATAACCATCTGCTTTATTTAGCATTTAGATTTGGTTGATCAAATAAACATTTCAAACCATTTTGGTTTTTTCTTAACTCAAACCTTTTTCCCATGAGGTAGTGTCTCCATTTCCTCAGGGCATGCACTACGGCTGCCAACTCCAAATCATGAGTGGCATAGTTTATTTCATGCTCCTTCAACTTCCTTGATTCATAACATATCACAAATCCTTTTGGCTGAGGACTCCACCAATTCCTTCATGACATGCATCTATGCATACAATGAAATCTTCATTTGGGTCCGAAATCCTTAATATTGGAGCACTTGTCAATAATAGTTTCAAATGTTGGAAACTCCTTTCAAAGTCCGACGTCCACTGAAACTTCATACCTTTTCTTTGCAAGGAAGTGATTGGGTGTGATATCTTCGAGAATCCTCCAATGAATCTCCTGTAGTAGCATGCAAGGCCCATGAATGATCTGACCTCTATCACATTCTTTGGTGCTAACCATTCTCTAATGGCTTCAATATTATCGGGGTCCACTGCTATCCCTTCTTTTGAGATGATATGCCCCAAATAATGAATTTGTTTCTCATAAAATGAGCACTTGCTCAGTTTGGCATACAACTGATTCTCCCTTAATACTTGCAACACCATCCTCAAATGATGTTCATGCTCTTCCTCTGTTTTAGAGTATATAAGAATGTCATCCAAAAAGACAATGACAAACTTGTCTAAATATTCTCAGAAAACACCATTCATTAAGCACATGAAAACGGATGGTTCATTTGACAACCCAGATGGCACCACTGTGAAATCATAATGACCATACCTTTTCCTGAAGGTGGTCTTGTTGATATCCTCCTCCTTAATTCTTACCTGATGGTATCTCGATCTGAGATCTATCTTTGAAAATATCTTTGCATTCTTCAATTGATAAAAAATATCATCAATCCTTGGCAAAGGATACTTGTTCTTTACAGTCACTTTATTCAACTGTCTGAAATCAATGCACAATCTTAACGTTCCATCTTTTCTTTTCACAAACAAGACTGGGGAACCCCAAGGTGATACACTTGGGTGTATATACCCCTTGTTCAAAAGTTCTTCAAGCTGCATTTGCAACTCCTTCAATTCTGGTGTACTCATTCTGTAAGGAGTCCTTGACATAGGAGCTACTCCTGGTGTCAGATTTATAGAAAAATCGAGGTCCCTCCTTGGGGGTAGTCTTGGTACTTCCTTGAATACATCTTCAAACTCTTTCAGGACTGCATAATTTTCCAAATTTGGCACCTTGTCTTCAGGTGTCTCCTCCATATGAGCTACAAATATTTGACATCCCCTTCTATAACATTTCTTCAGCTGCAATGCTGAAATTTCTCTAACGGTTACTACCCTGGGAATTCTCTACACTTTCCTTTGGTTCCCTTCTTCATCCAAGCAAATGAATGCTTTGTTATGAAAATCTGATAGAGCATGATGTGGGTCCAACCAATCCATCCCAATTAAACAGTCATAGGAACCTAAGGGTAAGATATTCAAATCTACCTTGGTGTTCAGTCTGTTCATGTCCATGAGACATGACTTAACCATCTCATTAACCTTTCTTTTGGTTCCTGTAGCCAACTGTACCAACCAAGATTTTCCATGCCTACTTCTTGGTAATTGCAAACTTTCTACCATCTTAGGATCTATATAACTATGAATAGATCTTGAATCAATCAAAATGGAAATGGTTTGGTTGTTATTCATACCTTCCACTTCAATCATATGTGACTGATATTCTGCTTGCTTGTTATCCAGGGCTGCATAGATCCTTGGCACATTTCTGCCCATGTCCTCCACTGTTTCATCTTGCTTTACATTATAAACAATCCTTCCTTTTTTACCTTTGTGAGGAAAATATCTGAATCTATGATCTCCTTTACAACCCCAACATTGAATAGGTGGTTGCCTTGGCCTTTGGCCTTCTGCCTCTATCGTTTTGGGCTCTTTAGAAGTTAGTGGTCCCTGTGGACTATTTATGAAGAATGATGGTTTAAATCCTTTCTTCCTCTAATCCACCTTGAACTTCTTTTTGTCTTCCCAAGATTTTTGGAAAGTTGGCCTTTATTTTTGCTGATCATGTAGACATTTAGCTCACCTTACGGTCTCTTCCAATGTCTTGGGATCATCATATTCTATTTTGTCACTAATGAATGCTGGCAATCTACTCAAATAAATTTTAATTTTAATTGTCTCATCCTTGATGAAGGAGACGTACTTCAACAGTTCTAGGAATCTTCTTTCATATTCATCTATGGTCATACTTCCAAGTTTGAGAGAATAATTGTGTAATTGAAAATACTTCCTCATGCCCAACAACCATGTTTCTGCATCTTCATCCTTCTTGTGCTCACCATCAAATGTAGGAGGTTTGATTGTGTTCATTTCTCCTCGTAGCTCATCCACCCAAGAGCTCTTGTGCTGTCTAACAGGGGATGGAATTGTGTTGCTACCTGCTCTTTTCCTGGAATGCTTTCGGGAGTGATGGTGGTGTCTACTAACATTTCCTGATCTCTTTTTCTCATCCAAAGGTTTGTGACTTCCAGATTTTCTTGAGTCACTTTCTTTTTCCAATTTCTTTTCTATTATGTTCAGAATTTGCAATAAATTCATGTTGAAGTCATCCTGCTGCTCTTTGGCTCTCACAAGCCTTTCATTATCAACATTATGGATTTGGACATTCTTTTGAAAATTTTTAATAGTCTCTACCATATTCAGGTTTTCATCCCTTTCCACTCCATGTCCATTGGAGTTTGTTCCTTCAATGTTCAAATGGACATTCATCCTCTACTCTCATCTTGTTGACTATAGTTTCCTCATGTCTCTTCCATTCCTATGGACTTGGTACTTGATCTGATCTGATCTAGTTGTTGTTATTTCTGCAAAATGTACAACCATTAAAATTATTAGTTTAACTAAATCAACAATCCATGAGAAATATGAACTATTTCGGCTCAATAATTATATCAGAATTATCTTTTCTAATTTCTTGGTGTTTCCACCATGACAATTCTCAAAGACGACCCAAGTTTTGAGAACTTAGAAAGAACTATATCAATGCGCATAGATACATCGGGCGCAAGGTGGTTTGTCGAAACCACTTTTGCATAAGTTTCGATGTCACGTGCTTCAATATGTCAAATCCACCATTCGTGGGATGGGTGACGGTTAGTCGATCACTCCGTCTCATCTGCTCGTACATCACAGTCATTCGAGTTAGGTGAACACCGCCATGTAATGAACTCAAAAATTTTGATCATTTGAATTGGATTAGCCGAGCATGGCAACCCATTGCACTTGTGCACAAGTCTGTCAGGAATTCATGATTGAGGTTCTATAATTACCAACTCTCGGGTATGGAAGCATCATCTTATCCATCAGTGAGCAGTCTCCAAACCAGTTCAAACTTCTCATATCTTCAAACGTATTTTGGTGTCCACAAAACTGAGGTATATGGAACCAGTTAAATCCAATGAGACTGGTTATTCGGGCAACATGCTAAATTTTCCTGCGAGTACGAAGGAAAAGGTAGTCGCACAGATACTGGTGACCAAATTTCACACAGTCGTGTTACTGATTCGAGATTGGTAATCAGGATGAATCCAATCATGAGGGATGTGGTTATCAACAGACCAGCTGCTAAGAAGAAATGAAGAAAGTGACAGAATAAAGAACCCATCGCTGGAGCGACTGAGAGTGTTGGAGAGAATCAAATGGTCTAGTTAGATTCTTTAAAGGAGGAGCTAGCTAAGCTGAAATGAGCCCTCAATACAATTGAGTATATTTCAATGATTTTTGGACAGATGATAGCAGAGGTAAGGAAGATCCGAAGATGATAGACCTGTTCTTGTACGGTATCTTTGAATAGGGCCACTGCTATTTTGAATCACCCCCTTTTGTAATTTTGGATTTTGAATGAATATATAAGCGCAAAAGCGGATTTTGTACTGCTTAAGACAAGATTTCACTGATGATGTTATGAATCTTGTTTCCTTTAATATTATGTGTCTTCTTGTAACTTATATTTCACTTTCAACTGTTTGAATAAAACCCGGATTTCATCTCATTCGCTTGAATCATTTTAAATAATACTTCAATGCAGTTGTGTATTCTTCTTTCCTTGAATACTATGTAAATTTTTCTAATTAGCTTTTCAGACGATTTTGCGCACATAACAATTGAACTTGTGTACCTTTATTTATCGTGCAAATGAATTTATAGGGTAAATCATGTTTCTGTGCACCTGTATCTGCTATACATTTCCTCTTCGTTGCGCCAATAACTTGCGTGCACTGCTTCTGTGTTGCGCGCCAATATCCTCTGCGCATTGTTTCTGTATCGCACTTGGATATTCCACATGCATTTCACTCTATGCATTGCACCGTGCTAAAGTTAAATATTCCTTACCGCGTACAACAATCTGTATGCCCCACCGAATACTCCATCGCTACCGCGCACAACCACATGCTCCCACCCTTGCCTGCACTATAGCGATACAACACATACTCCTACTGTGTGCACACCAACCAAACTTCACTGTGCCTCACAATACTGTGTGCACCACATGCACCTTTACTATGTGTATGAACTCTGTGCAATGCTAAATTTAGGGCACACATCTCTACATATTATTATTCCGCGTAGTGGCTCAATTTTCCATAAACGCAATACATTGTATACCATACTGTAATCGATACCATACTTTAATCTCATCTCCATTCGACTGGTTTGGCCCATTCAGGCTCAGTGTCTAAAAATGACGCTCTGATACCATACTCTAACACACCCCGTCCACCCACTGACTGGCGAATGTCAATTACTCAGACACTTAGCTTAGTTCTGACAACATAATGTAACACCCAATATTCAATTGAGGTATGTCACATAACTTTTTCTTTCTCTAAATACGTATATACACACACAGACATACATACATACTGAACTGCATGCAATTAAACATATACATACAATGCTCTAGCGAAAGTCTTCACATATAAAAGATAAACAAATAGTTGTGTTCTATAAATACAATTTTATACGATTTTCAGACTGATTTAACAATGAACACAGACATGCAGCGTATACAAGGTATATCCTTAAACATACGGACAATTATGCTCACACAAACAATAAAACCCATAAAATAACACATAAATGACAATGCAACATAGAATTCAACACATAACCGGTACTTATCTTGGTAATAATGTCACCAAATGTGTGCAGACCATCCACGAACCTCCCAGCCTTAGACTACACTTTTCGTCACTCTCAACAGTGAGTCACCCCCGAGATGGGACTAGACTCCACCTAGGAAAGGGATTCCTAACTCGGCTAAAGGTTCACGGTCAACCGGAAAGACTCCCTCTCAGGTGTTCACTCAAACACAGCCTACATCCTCTCCTTCCCCACATGCCTGTCCCACCCAAGGAAGTGTGCCCCTTCTCTTCTCAACAGTCCTTTGACTGCCCCACTTCCCTTCCAGAGCTTCAACAATAGGCCAGACTGGAAGTCTCAGAGCACCGTAGCCAAAGTTTATCACCTTCAGGAAATCGATCCTCAACAATTCCCTCACTGAGAGAATTGCTCACGGGCCTGACAACCCGCCTCTTCAATCCCTCTCCCAAGATGACAAGTACACCAACAAGAATGGATATCAATCTGGTCTGGGGATGGTGGTAGGAAGATACGAGGTAGCTCAAGGACTGATAGAATGTATCCTGGATACTGGTTCTCTGGTCGAAATAAAAATATGGTAGGATTCCCCTTTCCCAATGGATTTCCCCTTTCACAATGGTCGGTTTCTCCAAAGGAACTAAGTCTCGACAATAAGTATGCATGTCTCCAACTTGACACTTGTCATGTTTGAAGCTACTCTGATACACTTGTCCCCTACTTTAGGACTTAGGATAAATTAATTATCCGTACTTTATGTTTTTAATAAATATTAATATAATATTTTTTTTTGGCTTTAAGCTCTCTAGCTTAGCCCCGTTCTTAACTTTAGGCCCTCCCTTTCCCTATTTGGTGGAATCTAGTCCCCCTTCTCTTTTATTGTGGTCGGTCTACGTGTAGCGATGTATTTTTATATTAATCATGAGATATATACAAAATAGGTGCTCTAGACTTTAACATCTAGGTGCGCTGGCCTAATTCTAAGACATAAGCATTCCGGCTTATAATACTGGCTCACCAGCCTATAATGCATATTATATACACAAAGGTTCGTTGACCTCAATATTGCACGCACTTTAGTTACTGTGCATGGTATCCGCTGACCTCAAGGTTGTGCGCTCTTTAGTTACTGCACGTTCTATCCTCTGTCTTTAAGTTTGTGTGCACCTTAGTTACTACATGTGGTATTCAGAAATGTGCACATTACATCCCTTTACTGCACAGTATATGTGCACACCATGCCATGAAAGGTGTATTACAAAAATGATGTCTACACAACTCACTAGCTTAAATATACTTGGATTATATTTACATTTGGGTTCGGCCGAGGGATATTACATTATCCTAGATTTTCATAGCAATACATTTACATGTCTTGATGGAGATGGAAAACAAAGCACTGTGAAAGGAGTTCCAAGACCCATCTCTATAAGAGAGATTTCATCTTTACAACCGAAGAGATGTTTCAGAAAATGATGTCAATTGAATGCAACCGACCATGTGGAGGAGCTAGTAAAGACAAAGGGGCCAAGCCTTGAACATTTCTCAGTACTACAAGAATTTGAGGATGTATTCCAAGAAATACCAGGGTTATCACCAAAAAGGTAGATAGATTTCTCTATTGATTTAGTGCTAGGAGCTGCCCCAGTGTCAAAAATTCCTTACCGAATGAGTACACCAGAGTTAAAAGAATTACAAATGTAGTTGGAGGAATTTATGAAGAAAGGGCACATATGCCCAAGTGTTTCACCTTGGGGAGAAACAATACTCTTTTTCAAACATAAATATGGAACTTTGAGGATGTGTATTGAATTTCGACAGCTGAATAAATCCACTATAAAGAACAAGTATCCTATACCCAAAATTGATGACCTCTTTGATCAACTAAGAGGAGAAAATATAATTTCAAAGATAGACTTGAGATGAGGATACCATCAGGTAATAATCAAGGAATAATACATCCATAAGACAAACTTTAGAACCAGGTATGGGAATTATGAATTTGTAGTGGTTCCATTTGGACTGACCAATGCACTCACTGTCTTTATGTGCTTAATGAATGGCATATTAAAAAATTATTTGGATAAGTTTGTCATAGTATTCCTGGATGTCATACTTGTCTATTCTAAGTCTGAAGAGGAGCATGAACATCACCTCAGATTGGTATTGCAAGTGCTGAGAGAATGTCAGTTGTATGCCAAGCTGAAGTGTTCTTTTTACCAAGAACAAATCCATTACTTGGGACACATTATTTTAGAACAAGGTATAGCAATAGACCCAGAGAATATTGAAGGCATTAGAGGATAGACAATGCCCATGAATGTTTAAGAAGTTATATCTTTTATGGGGTTATGTTAAGCCCTAAATAGTGGCTCATTACCCCTTAATTGGGGCATATTACATTAGTAATGTTATTTTATTTATGTCGGCTTTAGTCCATTAGATGTAATTATACCTCCTAGTCTCCTATATATACCAAGGAGAAATTTTCATTTGGAATCATCTTGTAATTGAACATTTATGTGGGCATAAGGAGGTTTCCCCCTCGAAGAGGCTTATTATATGAATTTATCTCTTTTTCAAGGTGTTGAGTACTTATTCTGAGGTTTTTCTATGCTATATTGATATTTGGTTCCTAACATATGGTATCAGAGCATGGCACAAAATCACATGAAACAACAAGCATATCAACATCGTATTGAAAGAAGTTTTGAAGTAGGGGATTGGTTGTTTTTAAGACTACAACCATACAAATAGATGTCCCTCAAGAAATCCAGGAAGGATAATAAATTATCACCAAAGTACTATGGCCCTTATAAGGTGTTGCAAAAGATTGGTACTATGGCATACAAATTGGAGTTTCTTGCATCTTCACGAGTACACCCAGTTTTCCATGTTTCATGCTTAAAGAAGGTTATAGGTGACAAGATCCCGGTTCAAGCTATATTTCGAGAACTTGTGAGGAATGAAAAATCATATTGGATCCTTAAGCCATCATTGGCACAAGAATTTGCCAGTTGAGGGATATTCACTGACACAAGAATTCGCCAGCTGAGGAATATATCCATTTCAAAGTATCTCATTAAATGGAGGAAACTACCGGCTGAAGATTCCACTTAGGAAGATGAGTCTTTTATACAGAAGCATCCAAAGTTACTCAAGTGTTGTAGACAACACTTGTCTCAAGGGGAGGGGCATGTTAAGCCCTAAATAGTGTCTCATTACCCCTTAATTGGGGCATATTACATTAGTAATGTTATTTTATTTATGTCGACTTTAGTCCATTAGTTGTAATTATACCTCCTAGTCTCCTATATATACCAAGGAGACATTTTCATTTGTTATCATCTTGTAATTGAACATTTATGTGGGCATAAGGAGGTTGCCCCCTTGAAGAGGCCTATTATCTGAATTTATCTCTTTTTCAAGGCGTTGAGTACTTATTCTGAGGTTTTTCTATGCTATATTGATATTTGGTTCCTAACAGGTTAGTTGGTTACTATAGAAGGCTCATAGAAGAGTTCTCTAAGATTTCTCATCCCATAACTTCTTTGCAAAAGAAGGGAATGAAATTTGAATGGACATCTAAGTGTGAAGAGAACTTTAATCTATTGAAGGAATTACTTACTAGGGTGCCTATTTTAAATATTGCTGACCCAAATGAAAGTTTTGTGGTTTGCACAGATGCATGCAACGAAGGAATCAATGGAGTCCTCACTCAAAATGGACATGTCATCGGTTATGAGTCCAGAAATATTAAATAACATGAGAGAAACTATGCCACACATGACTTGGATCTTTCTTCCATTGTTCACACATTGAAGATGTGGAGGCATTATCTCATGGGAAAGATATTTGAATTGAGAATAGACCATAGTGGTATGAAGTATATTTTTGAACAACCAACTTTGAATGTTATGCATACAAGATGGTTGGAATTTTTAAGTGAATATGACTTTGACATCAATAATATCAAAGGAAAAGAAAAGAAAATTGCCGATGCACTTAATAGAAGAGTACATCTCATGCATGCTACAAATGTCAGTATGCATCAATCAAATTTGAAGAGAAAAATTTTAGATTTTTTTATTACAGATCAACATTACCTACAGGTAAAGGAAAGATTACAATAAGGATATGTACAACAAAAAATGAAAGAGTATGAGATGAAGGGATATGGATTACTTATGCATAAAAATAGAATTTATGTTCCTAGTTCTAGAGAACTTAGGAATTTGGTATTAAAAGAAATGCATAATGTTCCATATGCTAGACATCCTAGTTAGCAGAAAACAATTATAGTAGTAAGAAGACAATTCTTTTGGCTAGGTATAAAAAAATACATTGTTGATTACATCGCTAGATGTATGGAATGTCAGAAAGTGAAGGCTGAGCATAGGAACCCAACAGGTTTGCTACAACCATTACCAATTCCAAAGAAGAAATGGGAAGTGATAACCATTAAATTTATAACTAAATTTCCCAGGACAACAAGACAACACGATTCAATCATGGTAGTGGTTGAAAATTTGACAAAGACTGCTCATTTTGTTCCTGTAAAAAAAAACACATACAACAACTAATATTGCAAAAATTCACATGAGGGAGGTTGCTAGGTTGCATGGGATACCTAGGAAAATTGTCTCAGATAAAGACACAAAGTTTATTTCAAATTTATGGAAGGGATTATTAAAAGGATTTGGTACAAATATGAACTATAACACAACTTACCATCCACATTCAGATGAGCAGATAGAGAGAGTCAACCAGGTAATTGAAGACACATTGAGAATGTATGTGATGGATAAGCCATCTATGTGGGAATATTACTTGCACTTGATTGAGTTTTCCTATAATAATGGGTATCGAGCTTCATTGAAAATGAGCCCATTTGAAGCTTTGTATGGTAGGAAATGAAATACTCTAGTGAGCTGGGACAACCCAACAGATAGAATGGTACTTGAGCCAGAGTTGTAGAAGGATATGGAAGACCATATGGTTAAGATTAAGGAAAATTTAAAGGCATCTCATGATAGACATAAAGTTTATGCAGATAGGAATAGGACAGAAAGAGAATTTGAAATAGGGGAGCAAGTTCTTTTAAAAGTGAAGCCCAAGAAGAGATCTTTGAAGTTGGGTAGTTGTAAAAAGATGGAAGCCAGATTCTGTGGTCTATTTGAGATATTGGACAGAATAGGGCCAGTTTCATACATGATTGCATTGCCTACTTCCATGAATTTGCAGAATGTATTTCATTTCTCTTTGCTAAAACAATATATACATGATCCTAACCATGTTATTTATTGGCATCTAATTCAGGTAGAGACAAAGGGAGAATTTCAGGTTCAGCCAATGCGAGTATTGGACAAAAAATTCAAAATGCTCCGGAATTGAGTTATAGAGCTGGTAAAAGTTCAGTGGACCTTCTATGATCCTGAAGATGCTACCTAGGAGCATGAAGATTCCATGTGGGTAGAGTACCCGCAAATTTTTGAATAAATTTTGGAATTTTGATTCCTATTTTGTATATGCACTGAGGACAATGCCAAAATAAGGGGGAGGGGATGTAACACCCCAATTTTTGAGACCCATATTAAATAATCTATTTTCTAATTGATGAGAGGCTAGAGTGCCCAAACAATTAAAAGAGGCCAGTGTGCCTAAGAAATGTAATGTTTTGATCATTATTAATAATAAATACATCATTGGTTCCTAGACAAACAAGGACTAGAGTTATAGGGGGCTATGATTCCATAAGAGAGGGGGCTTGAGGGGATAAGTGTTTATTTCATTTTTAATTACCCATTTTGTTTAATGGGGGGAATCAATTACAAGAGATTCTTACAGAAGGCCATGAGGTTCTTGATTCCCAAGAATTATATAAACCCATCCCTGTTCTATTGGGGGGTTCGTTTGGTCTCTCTCTCACTCCTGTTCTCGTCCTTGTTCTTCTCCTTGTTTCCTCACTCGCACACTCATGCATTCATTCATTATTTCACCCACGAATCTTTTGGCCTTCGGGTCTTGTCTCGAGAAAGGAAGACGAACTACTGAAGTGCAACCATGGTATTATTCACTATACATATTGTTTGTGTAATACATCCGTGAATGGAGACATGCATGTCTGAGATGATTTCTCCTATTTCCAACTTTGTTCACAACTACGAGTCCTGAGAGTCCCAACATGGAGATTCTTGACTAGCTGCACTGGAGCCCTGGAAGGAGAAGGATAGTCGAAGGGGATATGTGGTAGATAAGGGAGAGGGTCCATTCTCTTAGGTTGTGTAAGCTGGATATTTGGATTGTTGTCAGTGATAGGAAGCCTATGAGGGCTTGAGGGCTAACTGGTTTGGGAAGCCGAGTAACACTCTGGAACTGTCCTTGTGGATTCATAGCCCTGGATCAGGGGTGACAGTGCTATTGAGACTTGGAACAACAATGTCTACGGTTGGGTGGAACATCCCTGGTCTGCAGCCAGTCAATGGTTTCTTTTATTAAAGATAAGTGCTCTCTATTATAGTATTATTTATCTGTGTATGATTTATTCCACTATGTATTTATTTATCATAGAATTCAATATTTATAGTATGCATGCTTGTTGGTTATTGGTGTGCATGTCGTATGCTTCATTTATTTTATGTTTAGCATCAATCTTGATCAATGCATGTGAAAATTTCATGCATCCTTGTTATTTAAAGTTAGGACAGGGGTCAAATTAGTCCAAAGAAGGACTGGAAATTAGTGTTCTTGGCCTATGAGTGGATGGCTATGTTACATGACTCTGAACTTCGGGGGATCTCTCAAAAAAAAACTACAAATTTCTCGAACTCCGAATTAGTGAATAGTCACTAATTTTCGGACACATGTCCCCAAACATGAACGATCCATATTTACTCTGGATATTGGGACTTAGGGAGATTTTCTTCCTGGTAGCTTAAGGACTCGCTTCTCCCGGAGTGATGAACCTCTGGATTTTAGTGAGATCTACGGTTCACACTTTCTCGTGCATAGATCTGACGACTCGGATCTGAACTTCTCCACTATGCTTCACCTCTTGATCTGTGCTTGATCCAATGACCCAGATATATCCTTGGACAAATCCAATGCTCATGTACTCCTCCTATTGATATACAACGTATATTCACTCTGGAACTCTAGAGTTTCGGGTTTTTTCCTCTTTTATGACAAGGAACTTAAAACAGCCAGAGCGATGAAGTCTGAAGGACTTTTATGCTTAACTATCATTCTCCTTTTCCAGATATAATGGCTATGAAGGACTTGGACCTTTTCAAATAGATCTAACATCCTAGGTCAAATCTTGTGGCTGAAATCAATGAACATTGTAGTTTATCGAACCACTACACCTACTGAGATTTCAAACATAGTTAAGGTGTGTTCTCAGTGCCTTCTTGGAACTCATGGATGCTATGCAACTCGAAATTGGCCATTTCGAAAAAGATTCTCTATGAACATTTTGATTCAATTTCCACTTATACAACCAATCCAGGCTCGGTGTTGAAAACTGGAGCTCTGATACCAATTTGTAATGTACCCAGCCACCCACGGGTTTGGAACGCTAACTGCAAGTCCCCTTCTGGACTAATTCGACCCCTGATCTAATTTTAATTAAAAAAGATGCATAAAATATTCACATGCATTGATCAAGATTCATGGTAAACATAAAATAAATGAACCATATGACATGCACAAATAACCAACAAGCATGCATATTATAGATGTGAAATTCATAGATAATTAAATACACAATGGAAATAAATATACATAGGTAAATAACCATAACATAGAGCACTTATATTTTATAAAACAAGACACCAACTAGATACATACCAAGGATGTTCCACCCAACCATAGACATTGTTGTTCCAAGTCTCAAGAACAATTTCACCCCCGAGCCATGGCTATGAATCCACAAGGACGGTTCCAGAGTGTCACTCGAATTCCCAAACCAGTCAACACTCAAGCTTTCATAGGCTTCCCAACACCCACAATAATCCAAGTACACCAACTCTCTTCTACCCAGCCTACAAAACCCAAGAGAATGGACCCCCTTCTCTTCCATGCAATCCCTCAGGCTATCCATCTCCTTCCAGGGCTCCAGTGTAGATGGTACAAAATCTCCATGTTGGGACTCTCAAAAATCGTAGTTATGGATAAAACTAAGCATAGAAAAAATCATCTCAGACATGCAGGTCTTGATTCATGTCTGGAATACACTAGCAGTCTCTACAACCAACAATACCATGGCTTCCCTTCGACAGTTCATTTTCCTTTCCCAAGGTAAGAAATGAGTGAGGAAAGAGGAGGGGGTGGTGGAATGAACCAAAACTAAAAGTGAATGAAATTCATGAATAAAATGGTAAGGAGATATATTGAAAAATGTGAGAGTGAGTGAATGGGAGGAGAAAAACAACCAACAAAAGAACTAAAATGAGAATGGGAGCAAGAACCCCCCAAATAGACCCAAGACGGGTTTATGTAATTCTTGAAATTAAGGAACCACTTGGCCTCCCCCCTCAAGAATCTCGTGTAACTGTTATTCTCCATTAAAACAATAATGGGTAATTAAAATATAAAAATAAGTACTTATCCCCTCAAGACCCCTCTCTTGTGGAATCATAGCCCCCTATAAATCTTTTCCATGTCTGACTAGAAGCCAACAATGTGTTTTATATTAACAATGATTAGAACATTACATTTCCTAGGCACACTGGACTCTTAATAATTGTTTAGGAACTTTTTCCTTTCATAACTTAATTAAATACAATTTTTAATACGGGGCTCAAAACCCGGGGTGTTACATTATGGTAAATTATTGATGCATGTTATACTCCTTTTGATGGTACACAATTCATGCATGGTATGGTACATGTTTCGATATAATAGGTTGATGATAAAATGATAGAGACAGGTTGATAGGGTGATGTGATAGAGGCAGTGACAGTGACAATGGTAGTGACAGTTGGTCTACATTTATATTTTAGGGCATTAGGATGGGACACAGAAAGGGGGTTGTAGCCTCGTTACGATTGGTGCCAGAGAACAAATGGAGTTGGATATTCCTTCAAGTTGGAGCCTGAGAATCAGGGGGTTGTAACCTCTTTCTGGTTGGAGCTAGGGATTCACAGAGTTGTAGTTTCCTTGAGGTTGGAGCTTACAAATAGGGGTTCGTAGCCTCCTTCCAGTAGTAGCTGGAGAATTGGGAAGTTGGTGATTCCAATAAATGTATTCTTTTTATATGTAAGAAAAGAATTTTGTGGTTTTCTCCCATTTGGGTTTCTAGATAAATTCTAGTGTATTGTGTTTCTATGGATGTCTATTATGCTCTGTTGATTTATTCTTCTCATGATATATTGATGATATACTACTAATGATGTTAATGATTTCATATTGTGGTTAAAAAGTGATAATAAAGTGCTCATACGGATTCACCCCCTCTTAGTATTCCAACGAAAAACATATGTCAGGGGATCAGAACAAATTTCTCATCCTAAAAGAAGAAAAAGGAGGCAGTGTTACCTTGGGGATAATGCTTCTGGAAGGATATTTGGAAAAGGTATCATTAGTCTTGATAATAGAAATAATAAAACATAGAATGTCTTGTATATTGAATGGTTAAAACATAATCTTCTAAGTGTCAGTCAAATGTGTGATCAAGGTTACAACCTCACATTTCATTTTAAAGTATGTGAGATAAGGAAAGAAGGTTCAAGAAGATTAGTGGAAAATGAAAACATAGCAATGTGTAAGTTCTCGATGAAGTCAAAGGACAAAAATGTTGTATGGGAGTGATATACCTCTCATTTTGTTAGTAAAGGGAAGCACAATCTCAGGGGGAGCGTCCCTTTTCCATTGATTTCAAAGGGGGAGAAGTTGTGTATATAAGAAGAATTGTTTTCAAAAATATTCGGAGAATCCATAGTGGATTCTCTGAATAGTTCTGAAAATAAATCTCAACACATAAATCTTATTAATCAGAAAAATAATTACAGAAACAAGGAAGGTTGCAGACAGGGGGATTATCATAACTACTAAGGGTTTCCATCAATGAAAAAGGGGGTTATTGTTGGAAATATTGTTTTCATTGATGTCAAAGATAGAGGGAGACTACATATGTCCAAGATAAAGATTACAAGATGGAGATTGTTGGAAATAGTTTTTTTGGATTTTTGATGCTCAATTTGGATACCCTATATTTGAAGGAATTTTAGTTTAAATACCTAGCTCAAATGGGAGTATAGTTTATATGGTTGGAAATAGTATTATGATACCTTTCTAATGATATATGGCACTCCTTCTAACTCCTTAGGAATTAGGAGATATGATTTTTTCTGTCAAACAACTCAACCAAAAAGTTTAGGTCATCCCAACCAGTATTTATAGGTCGACCCTAAAAGTGAGAAAAGAAACACTACACATATAGGATAGATGTGCACATTTGAATAGTATCCAAGAAAAAAGATCAAGTATGAGGTGTGCAAGAGGAGCTGGGGAGTCCTTTTTGGGTCTAAAGGTGTGCAAGAGGAGTTTTCTTAGAGTTTTAAGGGTGCTCTAGAATGAATAAGGTCTATGATGATGCAAAGTGCATTGTTTTTAGGTTGTGATATTGTAGTCTAGGATTATATTATTGAAATGATTCTACAAGTTTCTCTACGCAATGAAGGATAAATATGACTAGGGTTTGAATCTATTTCTGCGGTATGAAGAAAAGAGAGGCATTGGAGCATGAAAGTTAAGGGTATGGTGATTCTATGAAATAAATGAAGTATGAATCATGCAAGTGAAGTCATAATTAATCTATGTATGAAGATATTATGTTGGTGCCTATACAGGTCTTATTGAGTTAGTGATTAGCTGAGGATATTGGTGTCTCTAGTAGATTGGTGTCTACGAAGATATGAAAGAGATTGGAGTCTCTTGGTAAGTTGGTGTTTAATAGTGGGGATTAGTGTCTCCAATAGATTGGTGTCTATGAATATATAAAAGATATTGGTGTCTCTTTCTAAGTTGGTGCTTAGTAGTAGTGATTGGTGTCTACAAAGATCTGCAAGAGTAGTTTGGTGTTGGATGTATGGGCTAACTCGGGTTATACCTTAGTTCTCCAACAAAACCATAGAAACCATCGGCCCTTCTGTTAAACTAGAAGGCTACAATGGGCACAGAATGCACAACACAGTCTCACCCGAGATGGCTTATGGGTGACTACAGGATGCAGATGTATGAAGTCAGGGAATAGATTGAGGTTGTTATACTTTTTCTACTTTAGCATGCATCATATCATATACTTCATTATACCATTCATCTAGATCTAATAGTTATTTCATTCTGCATTATCAGTACTGCATGTTGCAAGATACTATTCTAGCCATTCATCATTTATTCATAATTGTAGAAACAACAACAAGATCATTCAAACACATCACGAAACATGATTTTACCATGGTTCACTCCCTTGGGACACGTCCACAAATATCTTCTGCTTCTTATTATTATCATTCATCAAAAAAGGTCCTGCGCTGCACACATTACATCGCAGGTTTAATAATGGTGATGTTGACCAGAGTAGCACCAACCTCCACAACTTGCGACCTAACTCTCTGTTACATCTCAAAACTGACTACATTTGAGCTCTATAGCTCTCAACAAAACATATACTTTGACTCAGAACTCAAAAAGGTGCTCAAAGTACTTCTCTCTTACAAAAGTGATAATGATCCAAATATATCCCATTTTCCTCATACATCCTCGATTTATATTACAAAAGTGGGTAAAAACCATTACATAATAATCCAAAAACCTAATTCTAAGTGGACTCAACTTGTAGACATTCTAACTACCTTGCATGCTAATCCACAATTTCATTGTGCTGATTTCCTATCACGTTGCTTCCTTTTCCTTCTTGTGCATTGATTTCTCCTCATTTCCTAGCGCGTGTTGCTTCCTTGGTCTATTATTTATCTCTTATCTTCGTTTGTTGTGCTAAACCCAAAAATTTCCTACTCCAACCATCCCCCAACACTAACCTGTGGCTCATCTCGAGCCACTCAAGTAGTGTGTTCCTCTTGCATCGATTTCTCCAACACATGGAACTTCTTTTTGAGTGCATCTACTTGTGTCTTAGCATGCACACTCGTTTCTGTCAGGGTATCCACCACCTACATTTTTATGTGCTCCTCCATCACTCTTATACTCTCTGAGTGAATCTGTTCTAGTCAGCCTTTCTTTGTTTCCAATTATGATATCATCCTCTTTGCTTGCTCCTGTAGGGGATCCAACTAAGAATGCCTTGTCTCTCTTTAAATCTACTTCCATATTTTTCATCTCTTGTGCACGTTTTATCCTATTTGAAATACTCGTCGTATTTTATCTTTGCTTCAAATCATGGATTGAGACATTCAACATTTATTCCCTCTGATCCAATGAATGGATCCCTTCATCTTCTTCCAGGCTCATCCTGATCTATGTGGTCCTTTCATAGAGATCTGTTACTTCTTTATTTCCAGTGCAATATTGTTTGTTTGTTCTGTTTCTCGATGCTTTCTATTTGGTCAGACATCTGGAGGGGTGGTTGGTGTTAGATTCCCAACCAATTCTAATATCTTCTATTTATACCCATCCATTTTTTTCACTATCCTATTTATATTTTCTTATGCGATGAGTTTTCCCGATAGTCCACTGTCTGGGATCATTTGGAAGAATTCCTCAAGTCTTTCCTCTAGTTTTGCCTACGGTTGTTTTTCCTCCTCATGCTCAATATGTACTTCTTTGAGAACTATCTCTAACACCTTCTTCTCTTCCTTTTATATTTCCAAGTTTGTTGCATTCGTCCTCACCCTTGACTGAAATTCTTGTGCGACGCTCATCTGTATCTTATAAAGTTCTTTTATTGGTATCTTAGCCAATACCAATTTCATTTGTTCCATGTCATTGAGTTGTTTCTGCGCCATGTCTTTGTCTATTTGTAGCATGTATTTAGTAATGCTAAATTTTTCACTTGCCATTTCCATTATCTTTATTGTTTCTTCCTCATTCTGTGTTGGCATCTACTATTATTGTGTTGTTTGTTGTTTCTATGCTTGTCCTTTGTGATGCACCTTGGTAAATTGTATATGATCCAAGGCCTTCTTGACTTCTATCATCTCTTGCATTATATTATCTCTTTGTTTTTCTAAATCTTAATATGCTTTTGCAACACGGTCCTATACTTTTTTCATGACTAATTACACATCATATTATGTTATAGTATACTGGGAGACCTCCTTATGCACCTTCATTTTCTTGTGCTCTCCTATTGACTGTAAAATGGTTATCTTGGGTGGACTTGACTCTGTTTGATGTGCTGTGATTGGGTTATCTATCTCTAGTATGTCCCCTCCTTCTTGTTTCTCCTGTGCAGAGGTGTTATGTTCCCTATGTGTCTCTCCATTAGTGGCCTCTACATGATTATTCTGCTATGTGATAGGATAGGTGATAGCCTTTTTCTGTCCAAGTGTTCTTGTTGCTATGCTCCCCCTTGTCTACTTCGTGTGCACTATTGCTTTTCTCGTATTTCCTTCTGGGGTACTCTTATTTTGTGAGGAACCCACTTCTAATGGTTAATTATCTTTTGTTGGCTCCACTGGAACCTTCCATTCATCCTTACATTCTTTCATTACCCATTGCACTTCCTCTATTGTGACACAGTATCTCATCTGCAAGCACTCCTTCTCTCGATCCATTTTTTCATGGATCCACATATTGTTCCTTGATTCTTTGAAGTTGGCTATATTCTTGTATTCCTTCACCACCTCAGGTGGGATCCTCCAAGTTTCTATGAACTTTTCCTATATTTCTTCCAAATAGGTCACAAATATGATGGTGTTTGTATTTCTTTCCTTTGCGTCTATTTTGTGCCACAATGTTTCGTACTGTGTTGCATGACATTTTTCGATTCTCTGATAGAATACGATGTATCTGGGGTGTTTACATCCCTCTAATGAAATAAGTATAAGTAACCATGAATAATGGAACTCTGTTCCTACGTCCTGGGAATCTTTTCAATCATCCAAAAGTAAATTTAACAAGTATGGACTCCATCTAAGTACAATCCCCTTTGTGCACTATGCAATTTCTGATATCACCCCTACTGGAGCCTCTTCTTTGTGACACTTCCTTAGAAATTTACATGCCATACGTTTTGTTGCTAACCTCGTCGCAGGTTCACTGATTCTATTTATAATGATCCCCCTGGATCCTCTCTCTGTACCATAGGTTTGCTTCATTTACTCTTCTAAGGATTTATCCTTGGTCTTGTCATCCAGATACTTCACAAGTTTCTCACCATTTGTGGGAAGACTTGTTATCTTTGTAATTATCTCGACTTCAATTGAGACTAGCCTATCCAACCACATAATTTCTTCATGCATTACCGCCAGTAATTGTTTGACACAGTTATCTACGTCCTTACCCCTTCCAAAATGTGGGATATCTGGCAGGTTCATTATGCATGTGTTATATAAACCTGTTATCCATTATTTGGGTTATAGTATTGGTACTCCTATCGCAATGACCCCTTTTCTCTCCATGTATACTTGTGGCTCAAGTTACGGGAATTTGTCTCTGTCTTTTACATCGTGGTCTGCATAGCACATTTTATCTACACATATTAACAGATATGATAAAACATGTACTCCTGCTGGTATGTGCGGTAACACAAGGGTTACCTCCAGTTGCTTGCACAGTGACCTTTGGACTGCTTGTTTTCCTTTCGCCTTTGTTGGTGCCCCCGAGGGACCTACCTCCTAGAGAAGTTGCTCTTCTTCTTCCTCTTTTATGCCAGACTCCTATTGCTTTGTGATTTATTCTACTTTTATTTTCTCCTGCTGCACTGGCTTTGTGCCAGATTGAAACCTTGGCTTGTTGGACTTAGTTCGTTCCTCATATTCTTAATTTGTTGGATGAAAT
This sequence comes from Picea sitchensis, assembly GCA_010110895.2. Classification (NCBI taxonomy): domain Eukaryota; kingdom Viridiplantae; phylum Streptophyta; class Pinopsida; order Pinales; family Pinaceae; genus Picea; species Picea sitchensis. The sequence goes on from SNQJ01S0025554.1 coordinate 111,943, forward strand.
GTTCCCATGCTGGGTTGCTGCGTCGGGTATTTCTCTTCTATCATGTTCTGTGGGTCCATCTCCATTTGTCCTGTCACAGGGGCTGGCTCTTTCTCCTCCATCATTGTAGGGCTCACTGGTTTGATGATCGGGGAAGGAATGATGTCCACATCCACCACTCCCTCTGGTTGCATAGAGTTTTCCACTTCCAATGTTAGCTCTTGTGGCGACCTCACGGTGCTTCCTGTTTTCCTCGCTGTCCTACTAGGATCTTCGACCTTCAGTGGTGCTATATTTCTTGAATCTGTGTGGGTTTGCTCTAAAATCTCACTGAATTCCTTCTAAATCACCTGTTCTCTCTTAGTTTCTTACTCCGTAGCTCTATGTTCGGTCGAAGTCATAAAGTGGCTCATCAGACACAAATCTTGCTTCTATAGTGCTATCATAAATGCTCCAAATCTTACCGGGAATGTTTCCTTCATTGTCATAAATGTTTGTTTCGTGCCTCATTTTTGCAATGGCCATTTTTTTTTTTCCGATTATTTCATTTTTCCAGTGTGCAGTATTTTTCTACTATCATATTTCTCTAGCGCACTGGACTTTCCTTTTGTCATATTTGTCCTGTGCATAGTATGTTCAATTCTTGTCACACCAGTCTATTTTCTCCTGTGCATTTGTCTGCTCTATCATGTGGCCATGTCATTCCATTTCTTAACTTATTCTGCATGCTATATCATCCAACTATCTATCGACCACTCATCCATCTACCTACTTATTTTTTGTTTTTTCTCATTTTTCTACTTTTTTCTTCCTTTTTCTTCTTTTTCTTTCTACTATATACATTATGTACAATTCTATTCTCTGTGATTTAATTAATGAGGGTTGGTATTTTGACTTTCCTTATATAGTTTAAGTCAACTACCATTTACCATTACTTGCATTTCCTTCCCTGCTAAGTCCTTCAGCTACACAACACCTCCATCTGTGACATAATTTATCTCATACGACCCTAGCCAATGCATTCTGAACTCCCCTAGGTTCTACAAGTATTTACTTTCATAGAGGAGAACCATATCTCCTACTTTGAATTTATTCTTCTTAATATGTTTATCATGCCAGGCTTTATCCATTTCTTTATGTACCTCCTGATGGAAACCAACTATAATTTTGTCTTCTTCCAATTCCAAAAGTTGAGCTAATATTTCATGTGCTGCACCTATTTCTGTCATGTCTGTAATACCTGCAATGAACTAACTTGGTATCAAATAATCCAATGGAAATACTTCTTTCTGTCCATACACCAACCTAAAAGGTGTTTTCCCCGTTAGCTTCTTGCATGTAGTTCTATAAGCCCATAACACTGTCGGTACCTTTAAGTCCCAGTCATCCCTATTTACATTACAAATATTATTCAAGGCATTCTCCAATATCTTGTTGAATGATTCTACTATCCCATACGCCTAAGGATGATAAGGAGTGCTCTTCTAGTGACGTATCTCAAATTATTCCATCATTGCCTGGATTGTACTGTTGATAAAGTGAGTCCCCTGATCAATAATCAATATTATTGGGCATCCAAACCTTCTAACTACATCTTCAAATAAAAAGTGCACTGCAGTCTCTGCACTTCAATGCTTCACTACTACTGCCTCAACCCATCTGGTCAAGTATTTTGTCGCTGTAATAATATATCTAGCTCTTGACCTTCTTGTTGGTGGATTAATTGGACCTACAAAGTCTACTTCCCACTTCTCAAACACTTGCAAAGATACTTGAGTTCTCAATGGCATCTCATCCCTCCTAGATGGTTTTTCAACTCTTTGACATACATCAAAGTTTTGACAATACTCCTTTGAAACCTTATGAACTATTGGACACCATAATCCTACGTGCAATACCTTGTGCATAATGGCCTTCCCTACATAATGTCCTCCAACTATCCCTTCATGTGCTTCTACCAAAATGATAGGCCTTTCATGCTCCATAACACATCTCCTCAAAAACAAATTTGCACCAAGTTTGTACAAATGACCTACAATCAGTTGATAGTCTGCAGCTCTAACCACCAATTTGTTTTTCTATGCAGTATTAAATTCCTTTGGTGCAAATCCTGTACTCAAAAACTCAATAATGCCAGAAAAATAATCATCAACAATGTGTACTAAAAACAATTGTGCATCTAGGAATTTGTCCTCCAAGTTAATTTGTTTCTCTCCATTAGTTATCTCGGATACGTGATCTAGTCATGCATTCAATCTTCCAGGATTCACCACAATTTCAAAGTCAAACTCTTGGAACAAAAGTATCCATCTGCAAATTATTCCCCCAAACATTGGCTTATTGACTAAATATCTAAGATAAAAATGATATATAAACATCTTGAAATGTTTCCCTATTAAGTAATGTATGTATTCTGCAATGCATACACCATAGCTAGTCCTTCCCTTTCTGTAGTATTGCATTTCTGTTATGAATTCGATAACTTCCTTCTTGAAAATGCTATAGGGTGATCTATATCACCTTCTCCTGGTTGTGTCAATACTTCTCCTAATTCTATTGCATATGCATCCACATGCACATGAAATTCTTTCATCCAGTCTAGAAACACTAAAATTGGTGCAGTTACCATCTTCTCCTTCAAAATATCCAAACTCTGTTGGCATTCATCATTCCACTGATATTTAGTGTCCTTCAAAAACTTCTCCATCCGCGCAGTAATCTGTGCATATCCCCTTATAAGCTTCATGTAATATTCTGCATGACCAAGTGTACTCTTCAACTGGCGCATTGACTTGGGTGGTGGTAAATTAACTATGACAACAATTTTAGCAGGATAAACCAACAAACCCAATTTACACACCACATGCCCTAAAAAAATACCAAAAGGTACACTGAAAATGAATTTCTTATTATTCAATGAAATCTGACATTGTCTGCATCTGTCTAACATCAATCTTAACATTTCCACATGATCCTTGAGTAAAATAAACAATTTCCAATCATCCAAGTAATCCTACAAACACTTATGGTTCTTCAAATATCCTGTCTGTTACCATCTTCAATGCTATATCTATTTATGGGCTCTCATGTTCAAAGTCAAATGTAATCACAAAATTTTGTTGTATCTCTTCCTAGTTTGCAGTTTCCCTATGATATTCCTGTTCAGTGTATCTGTTGTAACCTAGGTTTGCATCCCCTACCTCTCCTCTCTTTTTCCTATGCCTTCATCAATTTTTATTTTTTCTGGTTGTTTAAGTCAGTTTCCCACTATTGAGTGTCTTGGCCCTTATTCGTCTTTTGAGTCTTCGCGCATTTTTGTTTCTATTTTTCTGGAAGGATAAAATAGATGTCATATTTGTTTCGGAATGCTTGTCATCACGTACACCATTGATTGAGCTCACCGCAGGTCTACCAAGCCTTTTATATGCACAATAAATGTCCATGCACATGACGCAAAAATCCAGAGAAGAAAATTTCTGGCTCAGACTATGGGAACAAACAAGTAAATTTTCGACGACAAAGATCCATTAGGTCAAATAGATCAATGGATCTTGTCCATTTGGGTTCCAAAATCACGCAGGTTTTAATATCAAGTTTGAAGTACTAAGTTCCTGAAGAAACAAAGTCTCCAAAGAGCCAAAGAGCCGAAGAGACGAAGTCCCGAGAACCCAACATGTCGCTTCGACAATTTTCCTTTGGGAGTTTTCGAGCATAACATTCATAAACTCTCGAACTCTTGAAGCTCAGATTTCTAAAGAAAATTTGGACCATTTGTGGTCAACATGCGGTAGCAGATCATTCACTTCGGTGATTTTCCTCTGAGATATTTTCATGTTTCACATTCAAAAGTCCCGAAGAGATAAAGAACCAAAGTCTCGAAGTAAATTTAGACCATCCATCAGAGGGGAGATGTGGCAACAGATCATTCACTTTGGGGATTTTCCTCCGGGAGATTTTCATGTTTCACATTCAAAAGTCCCAAAGTAAATTTAGACCATCCATCAGAGGGGACATGTGGCAACAAATCTTTCACTTCAGAGATTTTCCTCCGGGAGGTTTTTCATGCTTCACATTTGAAACTCCCAAAACCTGAACTTCCAAAGAGAATCTAGACCGTTCATCCATAATGACACATGGCAACATATCTTTCACTTCGGAGATTTTCCTCCAGAATATTTTTCATGTTTCACATTCAAAACAACTGAATCCTGAAAGTCCGAAGTGAATCTGGAAAATTGATCCCAAGTCAACAAGAACTGTCGATCCTTGTAGTAGCTAAATGTCACCCGAATCACATATCTTCATCATATCGACAACCACACTTCATTGCGGGGACGTGAACTACTCGAGTGTTAATTTTCCTAAGTGGTCCCGCAATTGGAACCATGGTATTTTTGGAAGGGTACGTGGAAGCTCTTAGTGGATTGCGGGCCCAAAGGTAGTCTGGATCCAAACCATTCTCAACAGCCCCTGCAATCACATTCTTGAATGACATCAGATCACCGCATCACCTTCACGTCACCTCCACTCATCCCATTCACTATTCTCTCTCCTCTCACCGCTCGACACTTGTCCTCTGTTAACCCCCACGCTGATCTCCATCGGTGATGGCCCACCTCTCCAGATCAATGGTCCTTGTTGCAGATCAGACCCCTCTAACCATTCTACCTTTA
>SNQJ01S0025555.1:0-34482 GCA_010110895.2 Picea sitchensis
GATCCATCTTCATCTATGCATTCTCATCAAGGAAAATACATATTATATTACATCAATCATCAATCAATCAATCCTTTGACATCAATCAATCACTTGACATCAATCAATCAAACCATTGGCATCAATGACAACGTGACCCAACAATTTGGTACAAGTTGTTACAGGTTGTTTGGTGCAGGTTGATTGGTACATGTTTACAATAGTATATCTCACAGTGATAGTGTCACAGTGGTTCCATCATTCTACTTATATTTCAGGGCAGTTGGACATGGCAAGGATAGGTGGTTGTAGCCACCTTCTAGTTGTAGCCAGAGAACATAGGGGATTGTAGCCTCCTTCTGGTTGTAGCCAAAGAATTGGGGAGTTGGAACTCCCCTCAAGTTGTGACCTGAGAAACTAGGTGGTTGTAGCCACCTTCCAGTTGTAGCTGGAGAACATAAGGGGTTGTAGCCTCCTTCTGGTTGTATCCAGAGAATTAGGGAGTTGGATCTTCCCTCGGGTTGTATCTTGAGAAACTAGGTGGTTGGAGCCTCCTTCCAGTTGTAGTTGGAGAATTGGAAGTTGGCTCTTCCTTGAATGTAATTCTTGACATATAAGAAAATAATTATGTGGTTTTCTCCTGCATTGGGTTTCCATGTAAATATTGATGTATTGTGCATTGTGTGGATGTGTTTATTATTGTTTATTATGTAGTGATGAATGTTAATTCTTATGATATGGTAAGATATTGATGATCAACATATGAACATGGTTGAATAAGTAAAATAATATACTTTGTAGTTTAAAGGATTAATAATTGGTATAATTGTTCATTATTGATTCACCCCCCCCCCCTCTCAATAATCCAACATCCAACTACCATTTATCACCAAACATCAAATCCATGTGCTTGTACATATATGTTCATCCTTCTGCTCTAGAATGCATAGTTTTTTCCATCAAACGGTGGTATTCCATTTGTATACATATTGTTTCTCTCCATGATCTACCTTCCAGTGGTTAAACTGATTCCTTAGGGAACTGTCTATGATACCAATTTTTGGATTACTCTTACTTTTCTGTAGCTATAGATATATTACAGAACTATTTCTACAGTTGTGATTTTGTTTCCGCGATTTTGTTTCCACGGTTTTGTTGTCGTGATTCTGTCGTCGTGGTTTTGTTGTTGTGATTCTGCTGCCATGATTTTGTTGTTGTGATTCTGTTTCCTTGGTTTTTCTGTCATGATTCCTCTATCGTGGTTTTGATGTCACATTTTTTCTACTACAGTTTTTCTACCGCAATTTTGATACCTATGCAACAACGAAATATTTATCGTCGCTTTGCTTCGCTGCATCAGATTTTTGTAGCTTCATATGTGACAATGAAAAATTGCAAATAACCTTTCACAAATGATATTCAATGAAGATCCATAGAGACAAATGAGACAGGCTTGTACTTTCCTTCATACTCTTAATGTCTTCCTCTAGAAGTTTCCTTGCAACAACTTTACCCCTTTCTCCATATTCTAGGGTTAACCCATTAACTCACTTTTGTCCACTTAACCACTTTTTCCACTTTGAATAATCAACCTTTGTCCACTTATATTAACCACTTTCCTTAAATAATCAATCCATAATTATTTGTGCAACTACTTTACCAAAACTTACTTAACCCATATTGACTAATCAAACTTTGTCCACTTAATCATTATTTGGTGCAACTAATTTACCTTTAATTTATTTCTTTAATGCAACCACTTTGAATCTCCAACTTCTCCATGAATTTCTAGGATATTCTAGAATACTTGACTTCCTCTTTGACCTTCTAGTGACTTCTAGAATATTCTATGAGGGTCTTCTAACTTCTCAAGGTCATATCTTCCAAACTATGAGGAACTGTGTGGCGTACTATATATCACTAGAAATGGCATAACGTGTAGTTTCCAACTATCTGCACATTACTTTCATATAAAATGGTATTCATATATTGATTCCATGATCAAACCTCTCTTACCTTTCTTCTACCAAAATTCTCTACTGAAATTCATCAAGTGTATCCATCTCAATTGTTTACATCAACCAATATCAATGTCAACTAACATAACCACAATAAAAATCATACAGATGATAATCAACTTTTGAACACTTTCAACCATGTCTATGGGACTTGTCTAAGGTTTTACATCAATCTCAATGGGTTGAAATCAATATCTAATGGATGACATCAATGAAAATCAACTCTCTAAACCAACTGTCCAACAACCTAAGCCAATTTTCTTACAGGTGTCAATTTTTGGAGCTCTTTCTTTCTTGGTTATTCCTCTTGGTATTTCAAATACTCTCATGAATATTCAATTTTCTACTAAATCTAGAAAGATTGATTGATGGAGGAGTTGCACAACTAATTGGAAGGAGGACTTCTAGGGTTTGTATCTCCTTCATCTTCCTTAAAATGATTTGGAAAGTGCTTATCTCTTGTCTTCATTAGTTTTATGCTCCTTGGCAAGGGTTTTAAGTTGTATTTCCAATATTTTGTTGATATTGTTGGTAAAGGTTATTCCCTTAAGGAAACCCTTCTTGTAGGGCCTTGGTTTTCATTTTTTTTCTTGATTAGACAAGGGACTACTAGCCTTGAGGCATTAGTCTCCCACTCTAATCCATAAACATTGAATAAACAATTCGTAGAGGGGCATACTTCTTGACCCCAAAATCCCTAAGTGCAGACAAGGCACTAAGCTTAAATCCCAACAACCAACCACAAAAACCCTAAAAAAAAAATGTTTTCTTTTGTTTCACATAAAATATAAAAAGTATAAAGATATATCGTCAAAAAATATTTATTCATTGTTTAGTGCGTAGTTAACAGTTTATTTTCATTTTCTAGATAGTTTTGTCCAGGGGTTTACAGCAAATTATTGATCCTTAACCCCAATAGGGAAAAGTGGCCCCACACATTTATTCTAAAAGTTTTTATCTAACATTTTTGGGGCTGATTTAAGAGGTTTATCGATTCTGGAAATTAAATTGCAGCAAAGAAAATTGGAACTAGTCAAACCCTTAATCTAGGGTTTAACCCGAAAAGGTGGATTTCAACCCTAGCCTAGCTTATTTTGCAATTTTGGATTGTTTATAAAGGATATATAACACTTTCTAATGGTGAAATTTTCCTCCTAAGTGTTTCATAGGTGTTATTTTACATTTTGGATGTTTTTGGTGAAACCCTAAGCGGATTCACTACCTCTCTTTGCAAGTTTGAGCTAATTTCATGTTTATTATTCATTTATACTTGAAAGAATTCATTATTTGGTTTCTTTTACATATTTTATTCCTCATCCTAGCTAAAGTACCAAGGTTCATCATTACAAGTGCTTGTAGGTACTCTTGGGTTGTTTTTCCTCTCCCAAAATGATCCAAAAAGGATCTAGAGAAGACTAAGGACAGCTCAGAACTCGCAGAAGAAAATAAGGAAGCTCAGAATGGCCTCAGCAGATAGAGAAAGGGGAAAAAATTCAAAGTCATAAAAACTCATTGAAAGTGGCATCATCGTGAAGAAGGCATCACAAGCTTTCCAATGATGCAAACGTCTCATCAAACGGAGTTATGGATCGAAAGATATTTGTGGTCAAAGTTTGGTCAACCTAGCTAGTCAATGGGGATGAGTCAACATCTGTATCGCTGACATCAACATCAGTACGGATGCATTTAGCATCCGTATAGTGTACGTGGCACATACAGGAGGTGACATGTGTCATGTTGATGCCAACATGGTGATGTGGCAGCACCAGAGGCTGCCACGTGTCACTCATTTTTGTCCTTTTCAGGTCAATCTATGGACCAATGAAAAAGCACCACGTGGCAGTCCGTATAGCCACATGGCAGACTGTACAGTGATATGGAAGGCTCATGTGGTAGCTAAGGTGGAAGAATTACACTGACGTGGTAGGTGACTATACATTTGGTTGGCATGGCCCAATGGTTGGCTACCACGTGGCCCAGTCATGGGTTGCCACGTGGTAGTGGGAAAATGCCCAATGAGGGCTTGAGATCCAAAATTCAAAAATAAAAAAGAAAGAGGGTCCGCTAAATCTGGTGGAACCCCGCCAGATCTAGAGGCCAATGGATATATCTAAACCACTACTAAAATTTGGTGGAACCACATATTAATATATATATATATAACAAACACCCAAAAGGGGAGGCTCGTGGGGTCAACCCCGGGACCTCCCCCATTATATCTTCCTTAACTATAGCTCTGCCAACCACTAGACCAAACGACCCCATTGTTTACAATGCCCGCAAAATTTATTTAAATTTTGAATCCGCCAGTGCACGAGAAGGAGGCACGATGGTACGGTCAGGCACGTTTTACAAGGAATCTTTGGGAATTAATTGCAGGTTACAGGGCACGAAAATTGAGACAAAGCTTATCTTGGGCCTGGGAGTGCCAGAGTTGGATTGAGGCGTGGAGACAGTAAGTTTTTGGTAATTCTATGCCACGAATTCAATGGTGTTTTTTGTTTTCTGATCTGAGCAAAGCTTCTGCAGCTTAATTCCAGAATGAGGTATACTTATGTATTTTGTATACTTATGTATTTTGCCAAATTCTTTTGCTGAGTTAATAAAAAGGTCTACCCATTTGAGAGAAAGACCCGGAGACGTAGTCCACCAGGGAAAAACTCCGTTATCAAGTTTTTGTGTTCAAATTTCATGCTTATGTATCTTCATTATTGATCTTTTCCTTCTTTAATGGTGCACTTAAATTTATGCTCATTTAATACAATTCTTTATAAGTCACTTAGATGGAAAGATACTGGATCATGTTGGTATCATAGCAGTCATGTTTGATGTGAATTGTTGAGTGTGAATGCTTACTAGGGCCAAGCATAAGCAGGGTGAAGGAACTCTTAATACTTTTAATCTCCAAGTTGTTTGTGCATCCCGAAGGAAGAAAATGGCAGAAGAGGACAAGCGTGATGAACAGGAGAAAAAATTGCATATGGTCTTCTATCGCATGTCAGAAATGGTCGAACGAATGTATGGATACTATGAGAAGAGGATGAAGAAGAAAGGGAAGAAAAAGGAAGCACAATTTGATGATGATTCTTCGGTAAATCAAGGGGCTAGAGGAGACCCTCCTGAGCCTCCATATTCACCATCGAGTTCTTGTTCTTCTTCCTCTAAGCATTCTCATCATTCTGATCATTCTAGACATAAAGACTCTTTTAAGAAACCCTTATTAAAGCTTGATGTAAAATTTTCTTTACCTATGTTTAATGGAGATGCTAATCCTGAAAAGCTAGATAATTGGATCTGATGGGTTGAAGTATATTTCTGTGTTCAACAAATTGATGAAGAGGAAGTTAAAGTGAAACTAGCTTCTCTTCGGTTGGAAGGCACCGCTCTCATATGGTGGGAGAGAAAACTTCAGGACAAAAGTAAGTGTGGTAATCTTCTTTCCTCGTGGTCAGAATTTAAATCAGTGATAAGGAAGCAATTTTATCCATTGGGTTATTTACATAAATCAATGATGGAATGGAAAACTTTAAGACAAAGTAAAGGTCAAACTGTACAAAGTTTTTTAGAAGAATTTAGGAAGAAATCTCTTACATTAAACATTCCTTTGGATTCTTATGAAACTTTAATGAAGTATATTGGCGCACTTCACAATTATATTTGTCATACTTTGCTATTTTTTAACCCCACCAGTCTTGATGAAGTTTGTGTGCAAGCCACTCACCTTGAGAACAGGGGAAAGCATATTCAAGAAGATCCCACAAAGAAACCTTCCAATATCCCACACAATCCATTTACGAAATTTAAAAGGAAGGACAAGAAGACCACCACAGTAAAGAGAGAATAAGGAAAGCCATCTTTCACTCATTGCAAGAAAAGTGGTCATGATGATGAAAATTGTTGGAAACTACATCTAGAGAAGAGACCGAAATAGTTTGGTGGAAAGGGAAGACAAAAATCGTTGCTAAAGTGCAATAAGATCTTGGTTCTGATTCAGGAGACAAAGGAAAGATCACAACAGTTGGAGTACAAGGTAAACATTCCCTTCATGCTAATTCAAATTCCAATAATGAATCTCATTATGATGAACAAAAGAGGAATGTGTTATATCATATCAAATTTGTATCTAAACACACTAAGATAGATACATTATTTGATTTGGGTTCCCAAGTAAACTTTATATCTGAAGCACTTGTCAAAAACATGGGTCTTGAAACAAAACCGCATCCAAAGCCTTATCCTCTTGGTTGGGTATGTGATAAAGAAAAAATTAATGTTACCAAACAATGTAGGGTCAGATTTTCTATTTCTTCAAAGTTGATTTGTGAAGTGGATTGGGATGTTGTATCACTTGATATATGTGGCATAGTGTTGGGGAGTCCTTATATTTATGATAGAAAAGTAGTCTTCTTTCGTCATGAGAACAAATACCACCTTACTAAGGGGGGAGTGGAATATATTGTTAGAGCTCATAGCATGAGGGTAAACACAACACTTGTTAGTGCAAGTCAAATGAAGATACTCATAAACACTAATAAGAGATATGTACCCATGGTCGTAAGGGAGAAATATGTTGGAACATACGATGCTTTCCAAGGATGTGATCCTTCTCATAAGAAAGAATTAATTGATATTGTTTATAAATATGATGATATTTTCCAGGAACCAAATGGATTACCTCCTAAGAGGGAAATCCAACATGAAATATACCTTCAGCAGGATTCTCCTCTTCCTAATGTGGGCATGTACAAGATGTCAGTTGTAGAGATGATAGAGATCAAGAAGCAGGTAGCAGGCTTATTGGATCAAGGGATCATTAGGCCCAACTCATCTCCTTGTGGTTCTTTGATCATGATGGTGCCAAAGAAATATGGCATATGGAGAATGTGTGTCGATTACCGGGCCTTGAATAAAATCATGGTGAAAAATCAATACCTCTTCCTTGTATAGATGATTTACTTGATTAGTTAAAGAATGTTGTTTATTTCACTAAGTTGGATTTGCACAGTGGATACCATTAGATTAGGTTTGCAGAACAAGATGCATGGAAAACGGCCTTTAAAACCAAGCAGGTATTGTTTGAGTGGTTAGTCATGTCGTTTGGGATTTGTAATGCTCTGACAACCTTCATGTGTGTGATGAATGATTTATTGAGGCCTTTTTCTAGATGATTTTGTGATTGTATATTTAGACAGCATTCTTATTTTTAGCGGGACTTGGGATGAACATGTGAGGTGTTATTCCTTAACCTAGTTCTTGACTGATTGGGTGTCCTTAATCCATGTTCTACCTATTTTTCATAATTTCTTGTTAAAACTTTATTTTTCCCCTTCTTGGCTTGAAATCTTGTTTTCATTCTTTTATGCACATTTTAAGTGTTTTTAAGTTTTTTAAAGTTGGGATATGATATAAAAGGATTTCGATCACATCACTTGTCCTTTCCTTTGTTTGAATTTTCAAATTTATCAAATTGGAAAGGGCGCTACAAGAATAGCATTGTTCTTGTAGCGCCAAGTATAATGATAATTTTGCATGTGCCACCTTCCCAAGATCGTGTTTTAACACTCGGAATCATTGCTAGAGGATATACATATCTCGATATGATCTATTTCAGGTTGTAATTCTCATGATGACAGCTAACTCGGAGGATCATCTTGTACTCTCCACCTTGACATCAAATCAACACGCTTGATTATTATCCCATATGAATGAAATCGTAATCCACCCATTTTAAGTATGTCCATCATTATACACATGCTTTGTAGGCAAACGGATAACTCTCAGACTTCAACAACCCTCAAAATTTGGTGATCAAACCCTTGACATTCTCAAAATTGTTCTGCAGAATTATACCAGTGTCATGGCTCCCAAAAAGAGTAGTCAGATAACTAGGTTGGATCCAGAAGGGACAGAATTACTCAAAGCCTTTCCGCAGATGGCACAGAAGTTTAAAGATGCGGGCTGGTTTGACTTCTTCTCGACATTTCAAGGTCATGACAAGTATATTTCTATGAAATTTTCACAGAATTTTGATGGTTTTGAATCTATGGTTGGTAAACTCCTCATGCTCGTGATAGAGAATTCCATAGCTAAATCTTGCAAATTACCAGTATATGGGGAAAGATGGTGAAAGAAAGAAATTTTAGTTATGGAATTTGTAAATTAGTTTTTAATTCCAGAAAAGAAAAACCCTAATTGGAGCCAAGGCATCCCACACAGCTAGGTGAGGAAAGAATGGCATACTGTTATGTCGATCATTCACAGGTACATTACATGCGAAGGAATATTTTCTCTAGTTCATATTTATCATATTAGATTGTTAATTCATGTGAATGGTGACTACCCTCTTAATCTACCTTATTTCTTATTAAAAATCCTATCTAATATGTCTAAGAGGATTCAGTCACATCCTGCAATAGAAAAGAATAGTCTTTTTCATCAAGGGGTAATCAAAAAGTTGGTAGTCTTTTATTTAAATGAAGTTCAAAGGTCTTGGGACTGGTTAATTCATTCACTAAAACCTAAACCACTGGAAGCTAATTCTAAATCTAATGAGGAAAATAAACTTGGAAAAGGTAAAAAGGCTTCTCAAGCCACTGAGGTTTTGATGAAATTGTAACTAAATATGTAAAGGGGTGTATGATGTGTTCTACTTGTAAGCCCACTAATATAAAATTAGGGCTATACTCACCACTAACTGTTCCATCCCATCCATGGGAAAGTATCTCCATGGATTTTGTAGGGGGTTTACCAATGTCAAAAAGGGGTCATGACTATTTGTATGTTGTAGTGGATAGGTTCAGTGAGCTTTGTATCTTATTGTCATCTAAAACGCATATCACTATTGAATAGACTGCTAATCTCTTTTTTCAGTATGTTTGGGTTCACTTTTGGTTACCCACATCCATTATCTTGGATTGAGATACTCGATTCCTTGGGGATTCTTGGAAAAGATTGTGAAGAATGATGGACACCAAGTTAAAGAGAAGAATTGTTTTCCATCCATAGACCGATGAACAGAAAAAGGTTATTAACCGAACAATGGTACTTTTGTTTCAAGGCTACTACAATAAGCATCCCAAAGTATGGGAGGAACAGATACCCTATGTACAACATGCTTACAACCGAGACTTACATTCCTCCACTCAGTGTTTGCCTTTTGAGACATGTTTTGGGTACCTACCTAAAGTTCCTTTAGACTTGATCTTTGGGAGAGATGTCGATTCAAATGAAGAAAGAAATGAAGACAGAGCCCACAAATTCATCCAGAGGATCCAGCAAGTACACCAAGAAGTCGGGGAACAGTTGGATAAAATTCAAGCATAGTATAAAGCTCGGCATAACAAACACAGGGTTGATCATTAGTTCCAAGTTGGAGACCAGGTATGGCTTCACATCAGCAAGGAAAGCATGAAGGGTGAAGGAAAGAAATTTAATCCCATTCATTACGGACCCTTCACTATTTTGGAGAAAAGTGGTACCAATGATTTTCGTCTAGATCTTCCACCTTATATGTAGATTTACTCAGTTGTAAATGTAGAGAACTTGAAACTTTTTTAGCCTCCCATGATCATGGATCAGGATGAGGAAGTTTCAATACCTTTAGTTGATGAGTTTTCTCCTGAGTACTTGGATGAGTTAAAGGAAGATACCATCCTGGACATAAGGATGAGGACTTCACACAAGGGTGATGTTGATTATCTTTGAGTAAGCTTAAAGGGAACACATCCAAGCAAGGTAAAGTGGATTGAGAAGGAAAAGGTGAGGGAAATCTTCCCTCACTTATCTGTTGCTTGATGAAATATTTTGGTGTTCCAAAAAGCTCTTAGTAGGAAGGTGTGATACAAAAAGGATCCAGAGAAGAATAAGGACAGCTCAAAACTCGCAGAATCAACTCAGTAAGCTTAGAATGGCCTCAGTAGATAGAGAAAGGAAAAAAATTCAAAGTCCTCAAAACTTGGTGAAAGTGGAACAATTGTGAATATCACGTTGCAAGATTTCCAACGGCGCAAACGACTCTTAAAACAGAGTTGTGGGTCGAAAGATATATGTGGTCAAAGTTTGGTCAACCTATCCCAGTCAGCAATGGATGAGTTAGCATCCGTACTGCTGATGTCATCATCAGTACAGATGACATCAACATCCATACAATGTACATGGCACACGCAAGAGGCGACATGTGTGATGTTTATGTTAGCATGGTGACATGGCAACGTAGAGGCTGCCACATGTCACTCGTTTTTGGATTTTTTGGGTCGATCCATGGACCAATGAAAAAGTGCCACATGGCATTCCATACAACCATGTGGAAGATCGTATGGTGACATGGCAGGATGATGTGGAATGATGATGTGGTAGCTGAGGTGGAATACTGTACGCGAATGAGTCAGGTGACTATACAGTTGGTTGGTGTGGCCCAATGGTTGGCTACCACATGGGCCAGTCATGGGTTTCCATATGGCAGTGGGAAACTCTCAGACTTCAACAACCCTCGAAATTTGGTGATCAAACCCTTGACATTCTCAAAAATGTTCTGCAAAATTATACCAATGTCATGGCTCCCAAAAAGAGTGGTCAGATAACTAGGTTGGATCCAAAAGGGACAGAATTACTCGAATCCTTTCCTCAGATGGCACAGAAGTTTAAAGATGCAGGCTGGTTTGACTTCTTCTCGACATTTCAAGGTCATGACAAGCAGATTTCTATGAATTTTTCACAGAATTTTGATGGTTTCTAATCTGTGGTTGGTAAACTCCTCATGCCGTGATAGATAATTCCATACCTAAATCTTGCAAATTACCAATATATGGGGAAAGATGGTGAAAGAAAGAAATTTTAGTTATGGAATTTGTAAATTATTTTTTAATTCCAGAAAATAAAAACCCTATTTGGAGCCAAGGCATCCCACACATCTAGGTGAGGAAAGAATGGCATACTGCTATGTTCATCATTCACGGGTACATTACATGCGAAGGAAGATTTTCTATAGTTCATATTTATCATATTAGATTGTTAATTCATGTGAATGGTGACTACCCTCTTAATCTACCTTATTTCTTATTAAAAATCCTATCTAATATATCTAAGAGGATTCAGTCACATCCTGAAATAGCAAAGAATAGTCTTTTTCATCAAGGGTTGGTCAAAAAGTTGGTAGTATTTTATTTAAATGAAGTTCAAAGGTCTTGGGACTGGTTAATTCATTCACTAGAACCTAAACCATGGGAAGCTAATTCAAAATATGATGAGGAAAATAAACCTGGAAAAGGTAAAAAGGCTTCTCAAGCCACTGAGGTTTTGATGAAAGAAAAATCCCCTGCAGCCAAGATAACTCGTGGTTGTAAGAGAAAGTTACAAACATAGCAAGCAATTGGTGATTTGCCTATGGGTAAACTTAATGATAATATCACTACATGTAAAGGTAAAAAAATTAAAATTGATGAATAGATTGATATCAATTTTGATCCGGACATTAAAAAGGAACCTAATGAACCTGAATATTACACCACAAGCCCAGTCCAAAGTCCAGCTAAATAGAAGAAACAACCTACAGGAAAAAGGTTGCAAAGGGTAGAAATGGAGTAAGAAGAAGACACATGTACCTAAATACCCTAGAATAAATTCTACTAGGGCTGCAAACAAATTCAGGATGAATTCAAAGGCTATGTTTCATCCTTCTATCAAGAAGTAAAACCTTATTATCATAGAAGACAATTCAGAAGATACTAAGAAAGAGATCTAAAAACATATATTGGCATCTTCTTCACACAAGTCAGAGGAGGAATCTGAAGAACAGAGGAAAAAATGTGAAAAGGGAAAACAAATTGCATAGTATTCAAGGAGACATGTAAACAGGGAAACTACAAAGTCAAATTTAGTCACTGAATCTACATTCAAAGGCACAAATGCAATTAATGATGAGAAAAAAGATCTTTTTTCCAAAAATAGACCAACTACAAGATCTTTCAGAAACCATAGACTCAGAAAGAACTAAAGAAGAGGATCTTAGCACTGGGTTGTCCTAAAAATATGAAATTAAACTAAGGAAACCCCAAGATTCCATATATTTTGAGCCTACCTACCCCAGTAGAAGAATATCCATAATTCAAGGTGGAAGAAAGGAAAGAAAAGGACAGGGTAAAAGAGCTACAGGGTATTATTAAAACATTGAAGAAAGAAAAGTCCTTTGTAGAGAAATGGAATTCTAAACAATAGGAAAAGATACAATAATTCAAAAGGAAGAGGAAAGAGCAGAAGGACTTGCTAAAGGAGTGAAGAGAATCCAATATAAGATTATATTGGCATAATGTGGTGCTAACAACTAAGCTCAAACAGAAGGACACTAGAGCTTCTGCAGTTATCATACAATCACAATCCAAGGAAAGTCTGGCTCAGTTTTTTATTGCTCAATGTTGTTACCAAGATAGTCAAGATGAGCATTTTGGTTCTTAGTGCTTCGTTCAAATAGAAATTTTTGGTATCTCAGATGAACCAGATAACCAACATAGTATTCTTCTTTTTGTGGGATTTGCAAAGCTTTATCAAGTTTTCACCTATTCTATATTCGGATAGGTTGTTAAGCATACTACACTATAGGCATTATAAGTGATAGTATGAGCTTTTATCTCCTAGGAAATAGTCAATTGATATGATCCTATTGTAAAATTGTAATCTAAAAAATAGGATCTACAGGAGCAATTTGTGAGCTTTAAAAAGACATTGAAAAGACTGTATGAGGGTCGATCAGTTTGGAATTCAAGGGCTATTTTTGTAAAGACTCCACTGTAAGACAAAGACAATATTTTCATATTGGCACTAAATGGAAAAGTCATTTTGATGGTCAGATCTTCTTTTCATATTATTATATGTTTATTTTCTTACTTGAATGCATTTATTCTGTTGAAAATCATATGATTTCTTGATTGTGAGTGACAGTGAAACATTTATTGTTTTTATTCATAATTAAGATTGTTTTCAAGTACCATGTTCTTATTTCTTGAATGATATTTGGGAACGATAAATCCATGTGTGAGATGACAAATTGGATACTCATATATCTTCCTTTATTTATTTAACTTACCATCTAATCTGTTAAAGTGTCTATCATTTACTAAGCCAGTGGGTTGTTTATTTTCCTTTTACATTGAGCTATATATTTTATTGAATCCTTGAGCCATCTTTCAACCATTTTCTAAAACCTATTCAAAAAACCCTTTATAAAAATACCATTGCAATAACTTAATGATGCCCTAGCTTTCCCTCTCACAGTGAAGTGCAAATTTAGGGACTAACATGAGGCATGTAAAGCAAGTATTGGATACTTTGCAAAGGGAAAATTTGTATGTAAAATTGTCCAAATGTGAATTTGGCAAGACTGCATTTGTGTACTTAGGTCATATTGTAGGAGGAGGACAATTAAAAATTGATCCTTCCAAGATTGATGTAATTGTAAATTGGTCTGAGCCCAAAAGTGTAACCGAGATACGGAGCTTCTTAGGTGCAGTCCAGTATTGGAGGAGGTTCATTTCAAAGTTCTCCTTTATAGTAGCTCCTTCACATGCCTTAACCAGTGTGAAGAACTCTTTTCAGTGGGGAGGAAAGAAACAAAAAGATTTCGACACTTTGAAGGAAAAGATCAGTACCGCACTAGTATTAGAACTGTCGAATATTCAATAGCCCTTCGAGATCGAGAAAGATTCTAGCGGATACACCATGGGTGCAGTATTGATGCAATATCATAAGCTTGTTTGTTACCACTCTGAAACTTTTAACCAAGTTGTTGTTAACTATCCTACATATGATAAAGAGTTGTATGCACTAGTTCAAAGCGTAAAGAAATTGAAGCACCAGTTGTTATGGAAGGAAATAATAATACATACAGATCACCAACCCTTACAGTATCTCCAAGCACAAACCAAACTGCAACAATCTAGACATTACAGGTGGATGGGTTTCCTACAACAATTTCATTTGGTAATCAAGTACAAGAAGGGTAAAAGTAACAAGGTAGTTGATATGCTTTCTATACCTCCTATTGATGCTTCTATTGTTTTGAAGAATGCTTCTTTATCTCATGATAGCTATGTGGAACAATATGCCATTAATGAAGATTTTAAAGAAGTATATGAGAAGCTAACACATGGTGCATAGGTAGAGAACTATTTTTTGCAGGGAAAACTACTATACCATCTTGGAAAGTTATGTATTCCTACAAGTGAACGAATCCATGTAATACGAGAAGCTCACACTTCTCTTGTGTCTGGGCATTTTGGGGTAGGAAAAACTATGGTTTATTTGCAGAGGTTTTGTTATTGGCCTCAAATGAAAGAAATTGTAACTAAATATGTAAAGGGGTGTGTGATGTGTTCTACTTGTAAGCCCACTAATACAAAATTGGGGCTATACTCACCACTACTTGTTCCATCCCATCCATGGGAAAGTATCTCCATGGATTAAGTAGGGGGTTTACTAATGTCGAAAAGGGGTCATGACTATTTGTATGTTGTAGTGGATAGGTTCAACGAGATTTGTATCTTATTGTCATCTAAAAAGCATATCACTATTGAATAGACTGCTAATCTCTTTTTTCAGTATGTTTGGGTTCACTTTTGGTTACCCACATCCATTATCTTGGATTGAGATACTCGATTCCTTGGGGATTTTTGGACAAGCTTGTGAAGAATGATGGACACCAAGTTGAAGAGGAGCACTACTTTCCATCCATAGACCGACGAACAGAAAAAGGTTATTAACCGAACAATGGTACTTTTGCTTCGATGCTACTGCAATAAGCATCCCAAAGTATGGGAGGAATAGATACCCTATGTAAAACATGCTTACAACTGAGCCTTAGATTCCTCCACTCATTGTTCACCTTTTGAGACATGTTTTGGGTACCTACCTAAATTTCCTTTGGACTTGATTAATGGGAGAGATGTCGATTCAAATGAAGAAAGAAATGAAGACATAGCCTGTGACGCATCACGCGCTCGCAAGCACGTCTGCTCACAGGATCTTCTCTTTTGCGTGGCCCGAAGAACTCTAAGGCTCTTCTAATTCCCTATCGGGAATTCTGCACCCACAACAATCCTCATGGGATCTCCCTTTCTACTTATCAGGAGATCGGACTTCACAACTCGGTGAATCCTAAGGTCGAGTGTTGGTTCCATGAATCTCTGAAACCTGATATAAGTCAACGCTGACCCTTTCCTTTACCCTGTCGGAATTTCTCCTATCGCGATTTCGGCACTCGCAATGTCGAGAAACTCAGTTCTCCGACTCCTGAGTCTTGTTACGTCGAAACTCTGACACGCACGAGGTTGACCTTTCAACGTCCCATCACCTCTATTGGGATTTCGGACTTCGCGGGATCGCGAATCCTAATGTCAATGTTTCGGGACTTCTCGCTGCGAGACCCCGATAAGGCGTGCCACCTGTCCGCTCCTCTGACGCTTGTGGCCCACACAGTGATGCACTATTTATGGGACTTCGACCCACGAAACCCCGATACACAATTCCACATGAAAATTCGGCGGTCCCTGTGACTCGGATCAACGGCTCTGCCCCTCCTGAGATTTTAACCCCTCAGGAATACCTGCAGTATCTCTCCTGTACCTCTGCAAGATACAATGACTCTTGGAGATTCACGGCTTCTCCTCGGAGAACTCCGTCCGTCCATTCCTCTTGATGAAATATGCGAAACGACTAAGTGTTCCTCTCCATGGAACTCATCCACTTGCAGCGTAACTTACGACGCCTACTTAACTCTCCACGGCACAAACTTCTTGTGCTTCCCTTGGTGATTTCTTGAAGGTCCTATACCTCCTGATCGTTTCCCAACTCTGGATCTTTCAAAAACTCTCTTGCTCGCACTCCTTGCGACAACCTTCAAACACTTTCAAGTGTTGAACTCCTTTCGACTCTGCTCACACCTGCAGCAGTCCTTCAACTCTTACTTAGGTTCGCAACCCTGAACTTCACTCAGCCTGCGCACTCCTTGCACGACTCATGTGCCCAACTGCACCTTTGGGTGAATGAGAACAAAAGTTAAACTACCTAAGCTTCATGTCAACGCACTCCTTGCGGACACTTCAACTGCACTCCTTGCAGGAACTCTAGCTCAGATAGAGAAACAATTGAAACTCATTCCTTCTCCCTTTCAGACCTTAAACTCTAAACATGAAATCACATACACAGCATATACATCAAATGTATAACAAGAAGCAAACATTCATGAGCATAACATCAATACACAGAGAACAACACAAACCATGAATTTGAACCAATTCTTTCTATTAATTCAAACGTCTTTACATGGGTGTTCTTACATAGCTCTCCGCTTGCTCTTGTTCTTCCTGGATAATGTTACAATACACAATGAGGGTGTCTATATCCCGTTTCCCTCTTGTGCTTTCAAGTAGTCTAATCTAGAATTAAATTCTATCTACTTTACATTCACTATCTTAAATGCCTTCTACCTACTAAGGACAAGAGATAAAGGCTCAAGGTCCGATTACAATATACAAGTGTGCTTCATCTTAATGACCCATTTAAGATCGCGCAACAACTTTCAAGGCAATTTTCAAAATTTTGTGATGACGCTTGTCCAGCTGTCCACTTGCATTCGCGCTGACTCGCTTGATGTGGGAGATGATCCTGCATCAGCCCGCAAGTTCATCCATAGGACACAGCAAGTACACCAAGCATTCGGGGAACAGTTAGAGAAAATTCAATCACAGTATAAATCTTGGCATGAAAAACACAGGGTTGATCATTAGTTCCAAGTTGGAGACCAGGTATGGCTTCACATCAGCAAGGAAAGCATGAAGGGTGAAGGAAAGAAATTCAAGCCCGTTCATTATGGACCCTTCACTATTTTGGAGAAAAGTGGTACCAATGCTTTTCGTCTAGATCTTCCACTTTATATGAAGATTTACTCAGTTGTAAATGTAGAGAACTTGAAACTCTTTTAACCTCCCATGATCATGGATCGGGATGAGGAAGTTTCAATACCTTTAGTTGATGAGTTTTCTCCTGTGTACTTGGATTAGTTAAAGGAAGATGCCATCCTGGACAGACGGACGAGGACTTCATGCAAGGGTGATGTTGATTATCTTCGAGTAATATTAAAGGGAACACATCCAAGCAAGGTAAAGTGGATTGAGAAGGAAAAGGTGAGGGAACTCTTCCCTCACTTATGTGTTGATTGATGAAATATTTTAGTGTTCCAGAAAGCTCTTAGTAGGAAGGCGTGATCCAAAAAGGATCCATAGAAGACTAAGGAAAGCTCAGAACTCACAGAATCAACTCAAAAAGCTCAGAATGGCCTCAGTAGATAGAGAAAGGCCAAAAATTCAAAGTCCTCAAAACTCAGTTAAAGTGGAACAATTGTGAATATCACGTTGCAAGATTTCCAACGGCGCAAACGGCTCTTAAAATGGAGTTACGGGTCAAAAGATATATGTGGTCAAAGTTTGGTCAACCTAGCCCAGTCAGCAATGGATGAGTTAGCATCCGTACTACTGACATCATCATCAGTACGGATGACATCAGCATCTGTACAATGTATGTGGCACACACAAGAGGCGACACGTGTGATGTTGATGTCAGCATGGTGACATGGTAGCGTAGAGGCTGCCACATGTCACTCATTTTTGGATTTTTCGGGTCGATCCGTGGACCAATGAAAAAGTGCCACACGATATTCCATACAACCATGTGGAAGATAGTATGGTGACATGGCAGGATGACATGGAAGGATGATGTGGAAGCTGGAAGACTATACGATAACGTGTCAGGTAATTGTACAGTTGGTTGGTGTGGCCCAATGGTTGGCTGCCACGTGGGCCAGTCATGGGTTTCCATGTGGCAGTGGGAAACTCTCAGACTTCAACAACCCTCAAAATTTGGTGATCAAACCCTTGACATTCTCAAAAATGTTCTGCAGAATTATACCAGTGTCATGGCTCCCAAAAAGAGTGGTCAGATAACTAGGTTGGATCCAGAAGGGACATAATTACTCGAAGCCTTTCCTCAGATGGCACAGAAGTTTAAAGATGTGGGCTGGTTCGACTTCTTCTCGACATTTCAAGGTCATGACAAGAAGATTTCTATGACATTTTCACAGAATTTTGATGGTTTCAAATCTGTGGTTGGTAAACTCCGCATGCCCATGATAGAGAATTCCATACCTAAATCTTGCAAATTACCAGTATATGGGGAAAGATGGTGAAAGAAAGAAATTTTAGTTATGGAATTTGTAAATTAGTTTTTAATTCCAGAAAAGAAAAACCCTAATTGGAGCCAAGGCATCCCACACAGCGAGGTGAGGAAAGAATGGCATACTGCTATGTTGATCATTCACAAGTGCAATGCATGTGAAGGAAGATTTTCTCTAGTTCATATTTATCATATTAGATTGTTAATTCATGTGAATGGTGACTACCCTCTTAATCTACCTTATTTCTTATTAAAAATCATATCTAATATGTCTAAGAGGATTCAGTCACATCCTGCAATAGAAAAGAATAGTCTTTTTCATCAAGGGTTGATCAAAAAGTTGGTAGTATTTTCTTTAAATGAAGTTCAAAGGTCTTGGGACTGGTTAATTCATTCACTAAAACCTAAACCACGGGAAGCTAAGTCTAAATCTGATGAGGAAAATAAACCTGGAAAAGGTAAAAAGGCTTCTCAAGACACTAAGGTTTTGATGAAAGAAAAATCCCCTGCAACCAGGATAACTCGTGTTGGTAAGAGAAAGCTACAAACATAGAAATCAATTGGTGATTTGCCTATGAGTAAACTTAAAGATAATATCACTACATGTAAAGGTAAAAAACTTAAAATTGATGAAGAGATTGATATCCATTTTGATTCAGACATTAAAATGGAACCTGATGAACCTGAATATTACACCACAAGCCCAGTCCAAAGTCCAGCTAAATAGAAGAAACAACCTACAGGAAAAAAGGTTGCAAAGGGTAAGAAACGAAGTAAGAAGAAGACACCTATACATAAATACCCTAGAAGAAATTATACTAGGGCTGCAAACAAATTCAAGATGAATTCAAAGGCTATGTTTCATCCTTCTATCAAGATGTAAAACCTTATTATCATAGAAGACAATTCAGAAGATACTAAGAAAGAGATCTAAAAACATATCTTGGCATCTTCTTCACACAAGTCAGAGGAGGAATCTGAAGAACTGAGGAAAAAATGTGAAAAGGGAAAACAAATTGCACATTATTCAAGGAGACATGTAAACAGGGCAACTACAAAGTCAACTTTAGTCACTGAACCTACATTCAAAGGCACAAATGCAATTAATGATGAGAAAAATGATCTTTTTCCAGAAATAGACCAGCTACAAGATCTTTCAGAAACCATAGACTCAGAAAGAACTGAAGAAGAGGATATTAGCACTGGGTTGTCCTAAAAATATGAAATTAAACTAAGGAAACCCCAAGCTTCCATATTTTTTGAACCTACCTGCCCCAGTGGAAGAATATCCATAATTCAAGGTGGAAGAAAGGAAAGAAAAGGACAGGGTAAAAGAGTTGCAAGGTATTATTAACAAATTGAAGAAAGAAAATTCCTTTGTAGAGAAATGGAATTCTAAACAACAAGAAAAGATACAATAATTCAAAAGGAAGAGGAAAGAGAAAAAGGCCTTGCTAAAAGAGTGAAGAGAATCCAATATAAGATTATATTGGCATAATGTGGTGCTAACAACTAAACTCAAACAGAAGGACACTAGAGCTTCTGCAGTTATCATACAATCACAGTCCAAGGAAAGTCTGCCTCAGTTTTTTATTGCTCAATGTTGTTACCAAGATAGTCAAGATGAGCATTTTGGTTCTTAATGCTTCATTCAAATAGAAATTTTTGGTATCTCAAATGAACCAGCTAAGCAACATAGTATTCTTCTTTTTGTGGGATTTGCAAAGCTTTATCAAGTTGTCACATATTCTATATTTGGATTGGTTGTTAAGCATACTACACTATAGGCATTAGAAGTGATAGTATGAGCTTTTATCTCCTAGGAAATAGTCAATTGAAATGATCCTATTGTAAAATTGTAATCTAAAAAATAGGATCTACAGGAGTAATTTGTGAGCTTTAAAAAGACATTGAAAATATTGTATGAGGGTCGATCAATTTGGAATTCAAGGGCTATTTTTGTAAAGACTCCACTGTAAGACAAAGACAATATTTTCATATTGGCACTAAATGGAAAGTCATTTTGATGGTCAGATCTTCTTTTCATATTATTATATGTTTATTTTCTTACTTGAATGCATTTATTCTGTTGAAAATCATATGATTTCTTGATTGTGAGTGACAGTGAAAATTTTATTGAGTTTGTTCATAATTAAGATTGTTTTCAAGTACCATGTTCTTATTTCTTGAATGATATTTGGGAATCATAAATCCATGTGTGAGATGACAAATTGGATACTCATATATCTTTATTTATTTATTTAACTTACCATCTGATCTGTTAAAGTGCCTATCATTTACTAAGCCAGTGGGTTGTTTATTTTCCTTTTACATTGAGCTATATATTTTATTGAATACTTGAGCCATATTTCAACCATTTTCTAAAACCTATTCAAAAAACCCTTTATAAAAATACCATTGCAATAACTTGATGATGCCCTAGTTTTCCCTCTCACATTGAAGTGCAAATTTAGGGACTAACATGAGGCATGTAAAGCAAGTATTGGATACTTTGCAAAGGGAAAATTTGTATGTAAAATTGTCCAAATGTGAATTTGGCAAGACTGCATTTGTGTACTTAGGTCATATTGTAGGAGGAGGACAATTAAAAATTGATCCTTCCAAGATTGATGTAATTGTAAATTGGTCTGAGCCCAAAAGTGTAACCGAGATACAGAGATTCTTAGGTATAGTCYAGTATTGGAGGAGGTTCATTTCAAAGTTCTCCTTTATAGTAGCTCCTTCGCATGCCTTAACCAGTGTGAARAACAATTTTCAGTGGGGAGGAAAGAAACAAAAAGATTTCGACACTTTGAAGGAAAATATCAGTACCTCACCAGTATTAGAGCTGTCAAATATTCAACAGCCCTTTGAGATCGAGAAAGATTCCAGCGGATACACCATGGGTGCAGTATTGATGCAATATCATAAGCTTGTTTGTTACCACTCTGAAACTTTTAACCAAGTTGTTGTTAACTATCCTACATATGATAAAGAGTTGTATGCACTAGTTCAAAGCGTAAAGAAATGTAAGCACTACTTGTTATGGAAGGAAAGAATAATACATACAGATCACCAACCCTTACAGTATCTCCAAGCACAAACCAAACTGCAACAATCTCGACATTACAGGTGGATGGGTTTCCTACAAAAATTTCATTTGGTAATCAAGTACAAGAAGGGTAAAAGTAACAAGGTAGTTGATATGCTTTCTAGACCTCCTATTGATGCTTCTATTGTTTTGAAGAATGCTTCTTTATCTGATGATAGCTATGTGGAAAAATATGCCATTGATGAAGATTTTAAAGAAGTATATGACAAGCTAACCCATGGTGCACAGGTAGAGAACTATTTTTTGCAGTGAAAACTACTCTACCATCTTGGAAAGTTATGTATTCCTACAAGTGAACGAGTCCATGTAATACGAGAAGCTCACACTTCTATTGTGTTTGGGCATTTTGGGGTAAGAAACACTATGGCTTATTTGTAGAGGTTTTGTTATTGGCCTCAAATGAAAGAAATTGTAACTAAATATGTAAAGGGGTGTGTGATGTGTTCTACTTGTAATCCTAGTAATAAAAAATTGGGGCTATACTCACCACTACATGTTCCATCCCATCCATGGGAAAGTATCTCCATAGATTTTGTAGGGGGTTTACCAATGTCGAAAAGGGGTCATG
The DNA here is from genome assembly GCA_010110895.2 of Picea sitchensis. Taxonomy (NCBI): domain Eukaryota; kingdom Viridiplantae; phylum Streptophyta; class Pinopsida; order Pinales; family Pinaceae; genus Picea; species Picea sitchensis. The sequence continues at coordinate 21,893 of SNQJ01S0025555.1, forward strand.
ACTATTTGTATGTTGTAGTGGATAGGTTTAGCGAGATTTGTATCTTATTGTCATCTAAAAAGCATATCACTATTGAATAGACTGCTAATCTCTTTTTTCAGTATGTTTGGGTTCACTTTTGGTTACCCACATCCATTATCTTAGATTGAGATACTCGATTCCTTGGGGATTTTTGGACAAGCTTGTGAAGAATGATGGACACCAAGTTGAAGAGGAGCACTACTTTCCATCCATAGATCGACGAATAGACAAATGTTATTAACCGAACAATGGTACTTTTTCTTCGAGGCTACTGTAATAAGCATCCCAAAGTATGGGAGGAACAGATACCCTATGTACAACATGCTTACAACCGAGCCTTAGATTCCTCCACTCAATGTTCACCGTTTGAGACATGTTTTGGGTACCTACCTAAAGTTCCTTTGGACTTGATGTATGGGAGAGATGTTGATTCAAATGAAGAAAGAAATGAAGACATAGCCCGCAAGTTCATCCAGAGGATCCAGCAGGTACACCAAGCAGTGAGGGAACAGTTGGAGAAAATTCAAGCACAGTATAAAGCTCGGCATGACAAACACAGGGTTGATCATTAGTTCCAAGTTGGAGACCAGGTATGTCTTCACATCAGCAAGGAAAGCATGAAGGGTGAAGGAAATAAATTCAAGCCCATTCGTTATGGACCCTTCACTATTTTGGAGAAAAGTGGTACCAATGCTTTTCGTCTAGATCTTCCACCTTATATGCAGATTTACTCAGTTGTAAATGTAGAGAACTTGAAACTTTTTTAGCTTCCCATGATCATGGATCAGGATGAGGATGTTTCAATTCCTTTAGTTGATGAGTTTTCTCCTAAGTACTTGGATGAGTTAAAGAAAGATATCATCATGGACAGAAGGACGAGGACTTCACGCAAGGGTGATGTTGATTATCTTCGAGTAATCTTAAAGGGAACACATCCAAGCAAGGAAAAGTGGATTGAGAAGGAAAAGGTGGGGGAACTCTTCCCTCACTTATGTGTTGATTGATGAAATATTTTGGTGTTCCAAAAAGATCTCAGTAGGAAGGCGTGATCCAAAAAGGATCCAGAGAAGATAAAGGACAGCTCAGAACTCATAGAATCAACTTGGGAAGCTCAGAATGGCCTCAGTAGATAGAGAAAGGCCAAAAATTTAAAGTCCTCAAAACTCAGTGAAACTGGAACAATTGTTAATATCACATTGGAAGATTTCCAATGACGCAAACGGCTCTTAAAATGGAGTTACGGGTCGAAAGATATATTTGGTCAAAGTTTGGTCAACCTAGCCCAGTCAGTAATGGATGAGTTAGAATCTATACTACTGACGTCATCATCAGTACAGATGACATCAACATCCATACAATGTATGTGGCACACGCAAGAGGTGACACATGTGATGTTGATGTCAGCATGGTGGCATGGCAGCGTAGAGGCTGCCACATGTCACTCGTTTTTGGATTTTTTGGGTCGATCCGTGGACCAATGAAAAAGTGCCACATGGAATTCCATACAACCATGTGGAAGATCGTATGGTGACATGGCAGGATGACATGGTAGGATGATGTGGCAGCTGAGGTGGAAGAATGTACGCTAACGTGTCAGGTGACTTTACAGTTGGTTGGCATGGCCCAATGGTTGGCTGCCATGTGGGCCAGTCATGGGTTTCCATGTGACAGTGGGAAAATTCCCAATGAGGGATTGAGATCCAAAATTCAAAAATAAAAAATAAAGTGGGTTCACCAAATCTGGTGAAACCCCGTCAGATCTGGCGGCCAACGGATATATCTAAACCACTGCTAAAAGTTGGAGGAAATACATATTAATATATATGTATATGTGTGTGTGTGTGTGTGTGTTATAACAAACACCCAAAAGGGGAGGTCTGTGGGCTCGACCCCGAGACCTCTCCCATTATATATGCCTTAACTATAGCTCCGCCAAGCACTAGGCCAAATGGCCCCATTGTTTACAACGCCCAAAAAAATTATTGAAATTTTGAATCTGCCAGTGCATAGGAAGGAGGTAGGACGATACGGTCGGGCATGGTTTACAAGGCAGTTTTGGGAATTAATTGTGGGTTTCAAGGCACAGAAACTGAGACAAAGATTCTCTTGGGCCTAGGAGTGCCAGAGTCATATTGAGGCATGGAGACAGTCATTTTTGGGTAATTTGACGCCACGAATTCAAGGTTGTTTTCCATTTTTTGATCTGAGCAAAGATTTTGCAGCTTAATTCCAGAATGAAGTATACTTATGTACTTTTCCAAATTCTTTTGTTGAGTTAATAAAAAGGCCTACCCATTTGAGAGTAGGACCTGGAGACGTAGTCCACCAGGGACAAACTTCGTTATCAATTTTTTGTGTTCATATTTGATGCTTATGTCTCTTCATTATTGAGCTTTTCCTTCTTTAATGGTGCACTTTAATTTATGCTCATTTAATACAATTCTTTATAAGTCACTTCGATGAAAAGATCTCGGATCACAAATCTGCATTTTTTATGTTATTTATCATATATCAGATTGTGAAATTTGTGGACAGCAACAAGATGGTCCACTTAACATCATATAATCAAGTGGTAACTCAATTATATCATTTTTTCTTGTTTTATGTGATTATATCTCACTCTTGTACGGTAAAATGTACTTGTTTCTTCATCCAAAGAGTGACATCATAGTGTTGATTTATATTTTTGATGTGGAATATTTATTTCAGATCTTAGAAATTAATTCATTATCTTATAAACCTCTTTATATTATGGTATTTATTTCCCTATCTATTATTTTAATATTCTCATGGCATTTGGCTACTCCATCGGTGTTGGTGTATCTAACTATATATCGAGGTGTGTGATTTGGAAGTGACCTATATTGTAAGATACCTCGAGGTATTGTATAGGTTCATTTCCATGGATTTGGATACCCCACATGGCTTCAAGGAGTTGGCATAAATTGAATGTGTCGTGACCCTACAGGATGCCTTGCACGAATCTTGCAATCGTTCACCTCCTGAGGGCATGCAGCACCATGATTGTTCAAACATTTTGGCATGGACAACCCAAATATAGTTGGCCCAAACTACACTTGTTCACCTAAAACATACCCATACCCCATTCTAATCTACCATGAGATAGCTCCACCCATATCCTCTTCTTATAGTTAGTCTTATTTAGATTATTAACTTATGCAACAATACATGTGTAACAATAGAACAATCATAAACAATACAAAAGTATATGTGACATCTCAGTCGAGTGGCACAACCATGCATAACACCCGTCAGAAAACAATATAGAGTATAAACAAGAATAATATAGATTGCATGACTCACAATACAATTATGTCTCTTTCGGGTCGGCCAAGACTATAAATAGTGAAAACACCAAAATCTGTAGAACTGGAAACCTCAAAATCACTTGTCCACAAATTTGTGTGTCACGTCATGCTAGTTGTGCCTTGGTTGTCTTCATCACCATAGGAAGACCAGACACACTACTCCACATTCTCTGTCTGCTTTATCCACGAGTTCTCCCTATCGGATCACCCGCCTTTTGATACACTCCATGGACCAACCCTAGGACTTGACCTTGCTCCAGGACACACCCCAGAACTCATCCTCTCAAATCATCGCACCTTCACACCAAGCCTACTCAACCATAAGAAAATTTCTCACCCTACTCTTCATCACAGGCTTCACAAGGTGGCACAAGTCGTCAGGTGTGACTTGGCCCCTTGGTAGGAGCTTACCTCTTATCCTCAAATATGCTTCATATCTGCAGTGAGACTTTGTAATGATCCATGTTTCCTTCTTCTACCAACTGACCCACCGTTGCACCCTTATATATGCATCGTCATGAGTGAATCGGCATGTCCCTTGGGGCCTTAGCGAGTCGACTCATCCAATGATGTGTTGTGCCCCACAAAAATGCTTTGTCGACCTCAAGTGTGTGTGTGTGTTCTTGGGTGGCTCATCTAGATGACTCATCAAGCGCCCCATGAGATTGTTCGGTTGACCCACCAAGTTCACAATCGATGGCCACATTCATCCATTTGTCCAACTTTCTAGGTCACTTGAGTGCCCAAGTACTCATCCAACCAACCCATCTCTTAGATGTGTGTATCCCTTAGGTGTGTCGAATCAAATCACCTAAGCACTCCCTCCCTCATTTAGTCGATCAACTTTTGTGATGCACCTGAGTATTTTGTGTCGAGCATCATGCTAGCCTAGTTGTATGCAAGGTGTGAGGATGTGTTCTTGGGCTAGGTACCCAAGTCCTTACATCCTCCACCACTCCAAGATGTTTCTATCCTAGAAACATCGACATAAATCTATTGTCTCCAAGTCTCTACCTGAACTCATGCTTCCATCACAACTGTTGTTGGAAATCCTAAGTTTCGTGTCAACTAGAAATCCAAAAAACAATTGTAGTGGAAACCTTAAGTTTCCTTGAAAAGTAGAAACCCCAAATTTCCACAACACCTATGATCATCCATAACATTGTTCATCCATATGCACTTTCTTCTACCGAAAGTTGTGGTGTGACCAATCTGTCTCCCAACGCTATCTACAATTCCCAAGTTTCCTCTACTATCATGATGATCACACTCTCCCATGTTGTGATTGCAACCACTGTCACAACCCCAATCATAACATGAAAAATGTCAAAGTGTTGAACTGTCGTGCCAAACTATTGAACACATACTCCAACTAAATTATGTCATGCCTCTGCATGCAGTTGCAACCCCCACATTTTGAACAAGTTGGGTAGCTAATCCAACTTCATGTCCAATTCATGAGAATGTCATCACACAACTAAACATAGTCATTTATTCCCATGTGTTCCCCACTCCATCCAACCCAAGAACACTAATCCAAGATCATACTTGCCTCCCTACTATTTTCATCGTCCAACTTCGTCAAGAAGTTCTTCCACATCATCCAAGTATTGCACAAATGAATCATTATACATTTGGAATCTGACCCCTTCAATAGGTCACTATGCACTAACTTGTCTGAGTGGCGAACTATTGGGATGTTTGGTATGACCACTTTATTCACCCATACGAAGGCACACCTCCATGTCAAAACTAGTCTCCTCTGTCTGCAACTCGACTCATCCACACAATGTATCACCGAGGAAACTCCTTTACCCCAGTGTGCTAAGATGTCACTCCAAAACAAATTCTTGTTATAAATTCCTTACTTCATCATCTACTCTATTGAAAAATTTGTTGTCACTTCCTCACATCATCACATCCAGCTCTTCCCACATCCAAGCTATGTGAAAATTCAAGGAAATCACCGCATGTCTACCACCCATGTGACCAAACAAATACACTCTCTTCACTCATCCCACCAAATGTAGGATTCCTAGACTGCCCCATCACTGCTAAAATTGTGCCCTTCGTGGAACCATGGTTCACTGAAAAGTCTTCCCAAGTCAATTGTAATTATGGCTTCATTGGTCAATCTCCCATCCTCTTTGTCACTTGTCTTTGAACTACTCCAAGTGTGCAAGTCTCGCACATCCAACTCTCGTCACCGCACTACTACTTTGTTCATGCTACATTTCAATATATCTTATATGCAATCCTCTGATCTATGTAAGTCAAAAACTGCCTTTGTAGGTGTCTCAACATACTGTCCAAAGTGCTCCAAGGAAAATGATTCACCACTAATCCCATTCATCTCTTGGAATAAACCAACTTGCACCTACCCAAGTCATTTTATCCTTAGGTTTTATGTTGCAATGATCAATTCATCACATGATGACTCAATAAAATTGGTTAAGGCACGCATGCTCCAAGGCACCTCACCCATCCTCTCAAACAAAGCACGTGTTTGATTGTCATCTGTGTCATGATGAGCCCTCCAACATGCCTCATTATCTAGGAAGCAATCCAACTCTTCTCCATGTCTACAACCAATTATTCCTATGTCCACCTCTGAACTGTCCCAAGAAAGTCACCCCAAGTCCTCTTCTGCATCTTCCCACACAAAGGATAACCAAATTGTCCCATTACTCCAATGAATATCGCAATGCTTGGAACTCCCCCCATTATGTGGTGGAAATAGTTTGTAATTGTCTTCAACGAAGTCTCCCCATATCCCTACAAAGATCCCATTGCAACAACTCAAATCCTACAAAGAAATCAAAACAATTATGCTCATTCATGGCATCTCCAACAACCCCATGGTTCAATCCATGATGTTTTTATAGGTCTATGGCTCACCACATATGATAAATTTTTATTGTGAAATGAATCTCCTTGTTGTGGCTAAAGAGTAAGTCCATTACCATCTCAAAATATGGCTAAGTCAAAACAAATTATGCATCCAAGTCACCACACTCCACCGAACATTATTTCCACACCTCATATATCTCTGTCACCAAGGTGCCAACATCCTTGGTACATCCTATCACATCAACCCATCGTTGCAACCCAATGTCTGCAACAACATGACCCAACAACTATTTATGGTGAAGTTGGTCATAAACATATCTCGACAAGGTGTGTCCAAAATATCCATATCAAGTCTTCAACTCAACTCTGCAATATGCAAAACCCCATCTAAGTCACTTTAGCCAACCGAACCCATCTTCACTGCCCTTTCATCTCCATGCCTTGACTTCTTTTGCATAAACAAACCATGCACACATCGTCTAACTGTTAAGTCATGTTGCTTCTAATTAACTTGTGTAACTCTATGAAGATTCACCTCATCTAAAGCTTGTGGTTGACCACTCTCCCAACAACCCAACTCGACCCAACTATTGTTCTTGGTGATGCACGGCACGAAGGTGTCATGGTGAAAATGTCCCAGGCCAACTACCCTATGAATCAAATTGTGCTCTGATGCCAACTATCGCAATGGTGACATTGGTGAAGATCTCACCGAACTATATTTGTAGGAACAATGGACTCTGATACCAACTATCGTTGATATAGTGGTGAAGATCTCACCAAACCTTCTTCAAAATATATGATGAACAAGATCTAATACCAACTTTCTCTCAGAAAATTGCAAAGAGGAACTTTGATACCAACTTTCACAACCCTATAGGATGCCTTGCCAAAATCTTGTAATCATGCACCTCTTGAAGGCGTGTGGGACCACGACTGTTAAAACTTGTTGGAATGGCCAACCCAAGTCTACTTGGATTAGAATATGCCTCTTCACCTAAAACATACCCATACTTTTTTCCAGACTACCATGAGCTAGCTCCACTGAGCTCATCTTCTTATACTTAGTCTTGTCTAGATTATTAACTTATGCAACAATACATGTGTAATAGTAGAACAATCATAAATAGTGCACTAGTATATGTGACATCTCAATCTAGTGGCACCATCATACCTAAAACCTGTCGGCCAACAATATAGAGTATAAACTAAAGTAAAATAGAGCATGCATCTCACAATACAAGTCTAGTTCCTTCAGGTCACCCAAGACTATATATAGTGAAAACAACAAAATCTACAAAACTGGAAACCTCAAAATCCCATGTCCACAAATTTGTGTGTCACACCATGCTATTCATGCCTCAATTTTCTTCGTAACCATAGGAAAACCACCTACACTAATACATGGTATTCGTCTGTTATTTACTTGAGTTAGCCTTGTTGTCTAACCCACCTTTTAGTACACTCCACATACCAACCCAATGACTCACCCTTGATCCAAGACGCGCCCCAGAAATCGTCTACTCAAATCATCACAGCTTCACACCAAATATGTTTGGTCCTCCTACTCAACTCAAAGAAATGTGCTTGCTTTGTTCTTCATCACATACTCCACAAGTCCGCAGGTGCAACTTGGCCCCTTGGGAGGAGCTTGCCTCCTATCCTCAAATACGCCTCATATTTGCAGCGAGACTATGCAATGATCCATGTTTCCTTCTCCTACCAAGTGACTCACCTATGTTCCCTTATACACTCAATGGCATGAGTGAACCATCTCGTCCAACGATGTTTCATGCCCCTCAACAATGCTACATCGACCTCAAGTGTGAGCACGCTCGGGCGGCTCATCTAGCCGACTCGTTGAGAGCCCCATGAGACTATTTGGTTGACCCACCAAGTTTGCAATCGACACCCACATCCATCCATTTTTTCAACTTTCCAAGTCACATGAGTGACCAAGTACTCATCCAACTAACCCATCTCTTGGCTACACATGTCCCTTAGGTGTGTTGAATTGACTCACCTAGGCATTCCCTCCCTCATATAGCCAACTGACTTTCATGATGAACCCAAGTCTTTTGTGTTGATCATCCTGCCCACCCGATTGTATGCAAGGTGTGAGGGCGTGCACTTGGGCTAGGAACCCAATGCCTTATAGAATGGGAAATGGTGCTAAGGTGATAGTGGTGTGTTTCTCGTGTTGTTTTATCCCCATTAGCACCTCTACAAAGGATGCTAGTTTGGGAGATAACAACTACCAATTCCTAAGACAATATTACAAGGGTTTTTTGCATGCTCAAGTATAATGCTACCATGTTCCACCTGTTAAGACTAGTACCCATCAGAGTTTATGTCACGGGTTGGTTTTAAAGAGGTCAAATGGGTGCAGACTCAATATGATATCGTTTTAACTCAGAAAACTGGACCGATATGCACATACAGGTGAGGTCTGGAATCAACTTCAATCAATAAGTTGGAGTAAGGGTGAGTAGAGGGAATACTTTGGTGAGGAGAGTGTAGAGGTCTGTTGTGGACATCAGGTCTTCTAACAGCCTAAGGAGGAAATAATTAAACACAAGATTCTCTTGAAGTCAAATCTCAAATAAAATGAAAGAAATTATAACAACACTATAATGTAATATTCATCATAATACAATCATAACAATCCATGTGAATCAGTCATTCATGAACTCTCTCAGTATCAGAGGCAAATAATATGGAGAATAAACTGACTTTCATTAAACAAGATGTCTCAAAAACCAAACACATAACCAAAGAACTAGTGTTCTTCATCAAAAGTTTACAATATGGGAGCACTGCTCAACCATCCCCCTTTTACAAAATCTGAGAACTCCACATATATACTCAAAATAATTCTCCATCCTCAGCAGAGGCGTGCTCAAACTACTACATTCAAGGCTCGGCGTCTGCATCTTCTTATGTCAATCTACACCTACATTCTCTTGTCAGACGCGAGTTCAGATCAGTATGGGCTCTGCAGAAAAATCGGCTCGCAAGGGTATCACGGGCTGACGGTCTGCCTCCACTGCCAGCTCTTCCATGCTTTTCATTTATGGGGTGAGGCAAGGCTTCAACCACCTCCCCCTGCTTTCATTTACTTCTTCATCGGGATCAGAATGAGGCCGAGTCGACTTGGAACCCGGAGAACATGGCGACCCCTTTTGCAGCAACATCAACATTTTGGCCATGGTCGTAGCTCACGTGAACTCTGCACCTTTACCTGCATACGACCTCGGGCCATGACCTAGTGCTTATCCCCTATGAAATTTTTGGATTTCGCGTTTCAAGAATATTCACTCCACTTGATTCCCAATATTCTGATGCTCAAACTCATGAAATGGCCTCTCTCAGATTGATGGTCAGATCTGTTATGCATCCGACAGCCACGATTGTATCCTAGAAACCCCATTCATCAGTCGATAAACAGGCGCTTACTCTTCTTTCTGGCCCCGCTTTTCTATATGACATTGGGCCATGACCTAGGGCTCTGTCCCCAAATGTTTTGGGGACTTCTCTTTTCAGGGAATCGGGGCATTGCTCCCTGTCAAACCTCCGATTTGTGAAACTACGATTTCAGGATTTCGTGTTTTGCGAACTTGCATCATTCTCCACACTAAAACCTCGACTCGTGAAATCATGAATTCGCTAATCTGCTGCCACGTGCTCCTCCGGTGTGGATGGGCCAGATCTTCTTCACACTTCAGGACTCAGGGGTTTTGCACCTTCCTCACTTCAAAATTCCCAAAGTGGCATTCTTCGTTATCCCAACATGTGTGTGCCTTAGCACAACACGCCCCGACTTTGGATGAGACACAGTTGTGGGTTTTTTAAGCCTCCTTCTTTCGCATTTGGTCATCCAATGGCCAACTCTTAAGGGAAAACACCCCCCTGCAATAATATGTGATAACACCACCATCAATGTTTACTTTCATTCTTTAAATGATTGCATTAAATGTAATGTTCAACCAAATGGCCATTAGCATTTACTATTGTGTGTAAAACTATGATTGCATTATATGTAATGTTAAACTAGATTACTAGTCCCTAGATTGATATATAGTACCTTCATTCATTGTGTTAATATATCGAAGTCCTCAATATTAAAAATGTATAACCACTGAGAGGATAAGGTTTTTGTGGTTGAGTGACCATTATTCAAAACTCAAGACAAGAGAGAAACTAGTGGGATTGTTGCATCTAATTTTGGCATGTTGATGAGAGATACATAGGTGAGTTTTGGGTTCTCTTTTTTTGTTATAGTAGGCATGCAATGCTTGTGTTTTAGTTTTCTATGACAATCTTACCTATCATAATGCAATGAATTTTTTATTGTGATTGTTGATATGGGTATTACAAAGTTTAAATATATGTTGGGTTGTTATTTACATGGGATGGTTTGATAACTTATGTTATTAATCCTTAGTTTTACTAGATTGTCACATTGGACATAATAGTTTCTCCCATGGCTTTATGGAGTTCAACCATGTGCTTGTTGTTCCTTTTGATTTATAAAATATTTTCCAAAGCAATGGATCTTCACTAATTTGACTTAGGGCCTTTCCCAACACATGTTAAATCTAATATAAGATTTATCCATGTAACCATTTGCTTCGAAGAAATTTTAAAAACCAACATTTTTAAACAATTCTTTGATTGAATTTATCAATTGAAACCTAATTAAACTCATTCTTGACTCAATTTTGATTCAAGAGTAAGAGGTCCTTCAAAAAAAAACAAGTCTCGATGAAAAAAATCCATTAAAAAACACAAAATAGTAATTAATAAATTGTATAGTAATAAAATAAATCGACATAAACTCATCTCAATCATTGGTCTTTTAAACATGTTAATTTCCTTTTAATCCTTACTTAACAAGTGGGATGAGAAGCAAATCTACTTAGTGCTTGCCTCTTAAGAAAAGTTTGATAAAAAAAAACATGTGGGTAAGAAAATGGTATTGATATTTGAAAATATTAAATGTGTAGTAAATATTTGATATTGGATATATTAAGTGTGTATCTTATTATCCATGGGAAAAGTCATTAAAAATATGATGTGTTAATATTTAATATTTTAATTTCCTCAAGTACAAAACGATTGAGGAGGTGATGAAAAATCAATGGTTTTGGACCCTCTAAAATCTTCTTGAAAATCCTTGTACAATATCATTAACTCCAATAAAATTTGAACTTTGCACCTCTACCATAATATATCAATAATGTTACAAACTAACCATAGAATAATCCCAACCAACTCCACATTTTTTTGAATTAATCTTTTTCTAATTCTCACTTAATTATTTATATAATTGTCAACCTTACACTCATTATCATAACTTAATTGTAATTTTTCTTTTATTCTATTATTTACTTTATATAATTTTCAAACCTTACACTCCAACCATCACTTCATTAAATTTCCAAACCTTCACTCCAACCATAACTTCATTGAACTACCTAACCTTACATTGTTACCATACCTTAATATCCTACATTGATGTTATATTGTATTTCATTCCTTCCCTCTTAGTAGAGTTGACTTAAAAATATAATAAAATGTGTTTGTCAATAAAGAACACTAGAGTAGAATGCATTAATGTCTTAAAAATATAATAAAAGCTCTTTAACAATAAAGAGTTGACTTAAACCCCGGATGGGGTGACACGAGGCGAGGTCAGCAAGGGGAGGTGGCAAACGGAGATGACAAGGGGAAGCGGAGGGCCTTTAATACCGGCCCTCCCCACACACTCCGACATTTAAATCGAGCACTAGCTCGGACCACCTCCGTAGTATGGATCGCTCCAACACGAACGGTTCGGATCAGGTTAGCCAGAGCATTAAGCTCCTGGCCTTAACGGCGATTATTGCAATTTATTTGCCCTTCAGTCCTCGCGGGGGATTCATTGTGAACGAACAGTTTCCTGTGAAGCGTGTCTGCCCTCCCGTTCTCGGCGATTTGGTGCTCACCTCCATCTCAGGCATGCCTCGGCTGAGAGGGAGACCACGCAGGGGAGCGGGCTGGCATGCCGCTGCCTCAAGGCGCAAACGACACCGAGAGTTTCAGGCTACGGTAACTCTGGCCAGAAGGAGGCGCCGGTGGACTATCCTTGCAGCGGACTCTACACCAGGCACAATTGTGCAAGAAGACCCAAGTGCTAAGCTGCCCCCAGACTTTTCAGAAGCGCAAATGGTCACCTTTCCTGATGACTGGGACCCTCTCACCCACTCCTTCCGACCCAGAATTGCGCCTCGGGGCAGAACCTCCCTCGACTCCTATGCGACAGCTCCCTCGGACCCAGGCACTGAGACTTGCTTTATCGAGGAGGAGCAGTGGACGACGGCAGAGAAGGACCAGCGGAAGAACTCGGGC
>SNQJ01S0025555.1:34532-45960 GCA_010110895.2 Picea sitchensis
TCAGAATTGCGCCTCGGGGCAGAACCTCCCTCGACTCCTGTGCGACAGCTCCCTCGGACCCAGGCACTGAGACTTGCTTTATCGAGGAGGAGCAGTGGACGACGGCAGAGAAGGACCAGCGGAAGAACTCGGGCGCAGCCGCAGACCCTGAGGGTCTGGGACATGACGACATTCAGGCGAGGCCGCCCTCGCCTCATCCTCTCATCCCGGAACAGCTGCAACTCATATTTGAAGTGCAAGGACTGGTAGAAGATCAAATCTACAGGGCGGTTTGCACAAGCCAACGTCTGGATATGCTCTTCGCGGCTTATTCCACCGACTCACCCAAGCACGTTTGTCCTACATGCGCTTAGCCTTTTGCTATACCGGGTCGTGAGCCAGCAGCCCAGGGTGACGGAGCAAGCATTGGCTAACAGGTCTCAAAGTTCACTTGCTTTTTTTCCATGTTTACTACTACTTTTTCTCAGGACTACGGTCCTCTAGGCTTTAGCTTAGTGCGGCTTAGCAACTATACGCTTCACTTGCTGTCATATCTGACAATACCCCCTGGTTTCCTTCGGGCAGGGTGGCTCACTGATGTATCTAATTTTTGGACATGTTACAGTCAAACTGCCAGGTGCCCTGGTTTCCTCTACAAGCAGGACACCTGGCTCTCTCTTTAGATGAAATTTTAATATAAAGGTTCCACTTTTACTTAAAAAAAATAAAAAAATAAAGAGCTGACTTAAAAATATAATAAAATGTATTTGTCAATAAAGAACACTAGAGTAGAATGCATAAATGTCTTAAAAATATAATAGAATCTCTTTAACAATAAAGAGCATGGAGTAGAATGCACTAATGCATATAAAAAATGGAAATGTAACAACATACATGATAGACCAAAATTGAATGTGTAACCTCATACATGATCAACCAAAAATGCAAGAAGATATATCTATTTTTCTGGATTACGCAAATTTTTCACTTATTGAAGGGGGTACTCAATGGTCTAGAATATGACATACTTTAAAAAGAATTGTCTTCTCAATTCTTCTCTCCCAAGGTTGTTGATGTTTATATAGAAAATAACGAAACCTAAGTTTGTGTTTGTTTATATGAGTCTACACTAGTTAAAAGTTAAGCAATTACATAGTTTGAGTAGTTGAAGATCATCTTTATTAATTGTGGAATTTTTTGAGCTGCTTCTTATAAGTTTCACTATGATATTTTCAATGTATTTTAATAACAAAAGTATTTAGTTAAACTAGAAAATATACATGTCTCAATTTATATTTATATTTTTAAAAGGTAAATATTCATTAAAAAAACATTAAAGATTTCATTGCCTCTGTACTCTTTGTACTCTCTAATGAGTGTTGTCTAGCTTGACACTTTAAATTGGGAGATATTTGTTGCATGCCAAATCTAGCTTTACAAATCAAATTGCAGGTGAAGAGACCAAGTAAAAATAAGATGTCCCACAAACATATTTATTATAAACAATTTTTTTACTTCATTGTTGTGCATAGATTATTTTTCTTAAAAGGAGATGTTTATTATTAATGATAAAACCATGTTTGGAATAATGGTGAAATTTCTCCACAAATAGAGTAGATAGTTGTCTTTCCTATTCATTAATTTGAAGATCCATTATTTTTGTGCATAGATTCTTTTTGTATTACATAGTTTGAGTAGTTAAAGATCATCTTTATTAATTGTGGAATTTTTTGAGCTGCTTCTTATAAGTTTCACTATGATATTTTCAATGTATTTTAATAACAAAAGTATTTAGTTAAACTATAAAGTATACTTGTCTCAATTTATATTTATATTTTTAAATGGTAAATATTCATTAAAACAACATTAAAGATTTCATTGCCTTTGTACTCTTTGTACTCTCTAATGAGTGTTGTCCATCTTGACACTTTAAATTGGGAGATATTTGTTGCATGCCAAATCTAGCTTTACAAATCAAATTGCAGGTGAAGAGACCAAGTAAAAATAAGATGTCTCACAAACATATTTATTATAAACAATTTTTTTACTTTATTGTTGTGCATAGATTATTTTTGTTAAAAGGAGATGTCTATTATTAATGATAAAACCATGTTTGGAATAATGGTGAAATTTCTCCAACAAAGTAGATAGTTGTCTTTCCTATTCATTAAATTCATTAATTTGAAGATCCATTATTTTTGTGCATAGATTCTTTTTGTTGAAAAGAAATGTTTATTATTAATGATAAAACCATGTTTGGAATAATGGTGAAATTTCTCCAACAAATAGAGTAGATAGTTGTCTTTCCTATTCATTAATTTGAAGATCCATTATTCTTATTTTGTTGAATTATGACAATAGTTTAGTTCATTATATAGTTAAAATATTTAATTATAAATTTTAGAAATATAAATATATTAAAGATGAAATATTGAGTTATGATAATTATTATATAGTTAAAATATTTAATTATAAATTTTAGAAATTTATAAATACATTAAATATTAAATAGAATAAAATATTGTTAACAATTAATAAACTAATTTCACTATAAATGTCAACATAAAATAGAATAAAATATTATTGACAAATAATAAACTAATGGCACTATGAATGTCAACATAAAATAGAATAACAATATGTCAACATAAAATAGAATATTGTTGACATATAATAAACTAATTGCACAATGAATGTCAACATGAAATAAAATTAAATACATGACATGAGGTGTCACTTAAATGTTGTTATGTTGTATTAACACCTCCATGATGGTTCTAAATACCAATAAATCATGCAAACTCTAGAGTCTTGTTGTGGACTCTTCATTAACAATAAGAAACACTACCAAACAATATGTATGGAAAATGGAAACTATATGCATTTGCTTTAAAAAGTTAACATCCCATGCTACATAATAGTAGCTACACACTTCATGTGTTATAATATTCTATTTTTACTCAATCAATGGCCTAGAAGTGGGAGGGGACATAGAAATGACTCTGGATGAAAGAGATCTACCTTATATAGATCTGGAAAAGCTAGAAGAGGCATTCAATAGAAAGGAACTTCAATCCATTCCAATAGAGAAGCTTCGAAAGGTCCACAAAGTCTATATTGACTCCATGGTTGGATCCACCTCAAGATTAGGCATCAGATCAGACCCAGGAAAATAGCTATGACGAACGCCCAAATAAGGAAAGTGAAGGGGGCGCAAATCAACGCAACAACTAATTAAAGAGGTAGGTAATTTCATGATAAACTCTGGACATATCCAGCATCTCACAGAGGGTTTTTTCTCCCCACCCCAACTCCTCTTAATGAATATCATCTCATGGAATGTAAGAGGTATTAATGGAAGAACCAAACAAAGTATTCTTTAGAATTGTATCATGGCAGAGGATCCAGATATTTTCTTTCTACAAGAAACAAACTGTGCAGGGGATACAACTACAAAGGTAATCCGAAGATTTTGGAGGCAAGGTAGTTGCATATTCAACAATTCCAATGGAGCGGTGGAAGGATTGGATATATTATGGAACCCTGCAACAACAATTTTAGATCAACCATTCTCCACAGCAAGGACATTGTCAATGCACTATTGAGCTATAGGCTCTAGCAAAGAGGGGTTGCTTACTAATTCTTATGGACCCCAGAATAATCAAGAAAAATACCACTTCCTAAGAAGTCTCTCCTATATAGGTAACCTAGTAGGAACCCAACACTATATTCTAGGGGGAGATCTCAACATCATACTCACACTGGAAGAAAAGAGGGGAGGTACAAGATGACTGGATCAAGACAGTGGCAAGCTCTAGGATCTCCTCGAAAATTTAAATTTGATCGATATTGAAACCAGGAATGGCACGTTCATATGGTATAAAAAATGAGTTGGGTCCCAACAAATTGCTTGTAGATTAGACCAGTTCCGCATTTCAAAAATGTTGATGCTAGATGGGCCTTTAATAAAATCTAATATCCTCTCAAAATCAGGTTTTGACCACTGGACAGTGCAACTATGGATCGACACGGTCAGTACTCCCAAATACAAGCCATTTTTATTTGAAAATTTTTGGCTAACTCATCCAGACTTCCCAGAATGCTCTTGCACCTGGTGGGTGGAGGCTGAAATATCTCATGGCACACGAATGTACATATTCTAGCAAAGGATGAAAAACTTTAAGCAGAATCTTCAAAATTGGAATAAAAATGTTTGTGGTAACATTTTTCAAGCTCATTGATCTCTATAACAACGCCTGGAGGAAATTCAACAAGATTCTATCACACAGGGACACTCAAACTCTCTATGATAGGAAGAGGAGGAAATCAAATAGCAATTAGAGGAGAGATACAAGCAAGAGGAAATCTTGTGGAAACATAAATCCAGGGTTCAATTTCTCAAGGAAGGGGAAAAGAATTTCAAATTATTTCACAAATCAATGGTACATAGATGATACATTAACCGTATCACTAAGATAGAATATTACCAAGGGAACCCAATTCTGGACCACGAAAGGATAGAATCAGAGCTGGTAAACTACTAGAATGATCTTCTTTCTGAGTCACTCCCTAATCACATTCCATCCATCAATAGAGTAACTTGAAACATACCCGCCATCATCACTTAAGAACATAAAAAGTCCCTCATGAGGCCCATCACCATTAAAGAGGTAGACCAAGACATCAATGGGAAATACATCAGGGCTAGACGTCTTTACAATGGACTTCTTCCATTACTGATGGTCGATGATAAGAGAAGAAGTTTGGATGCTCGTGGAGGAATCTAGGACATCTAGTCAAGTTCTCTCAACCCTCAATGCTACTTTTCTTACCTGCATTCCCAAGGAGGAAAGAGCAACCCAACTGAAGCAATTTTGACCCATTCTGTTGTGAAAAGTGATCTATAAAATCATTACCAAAGTCATTTCTCTCAGACTAAATCTCATTCTCCCATTCATCATCTCCAAGGAGCAGTCAGGTTATGTTCAAGGGAGCTAAATAATGGACAACGTCATTCTGGTTCATGAAGTTATCCACTCACTCAAATCCACCAAAATCCCAGGTATGCATATAAATCTTGATATTTCCAAAGCCTTTGATTGCCTCAACTAGCAATATATGAAATCTCTTCTTTTTGCTTTTGGATTTAGTATGGATTGGATCCAATGGATAATCAACCTTACGTCCTCTGTTTTTTTCTCCATTCTAGTGAATGGTGTACCTTCCAAACCTTTATTTACCTCTAGAGGCATCTGATAAGGGGACCCTCTCTCTCATTTTATCTTTGTAATCATGGATGAGGGATTAGGTCGCTATGTAACTTCCTTTATTCTTGAGGGATCTCTCCAAGGTATCCCCTTACATGGTTTTCACCCAGCTACTTCTCATAGCCAATTTTTGGATGATACCATGTTGATGGGCACTCCCACTACTCAAGAAGAAAACAAGCTCAGGTCATTCTTTCAGACTTTAGTGATGCTTTGGGCACCACCTTTAACCTATATAAATCTCATATTTTCTTCTTCAATACTCCTCTGGCCATCCAACGTCATATTTCCCAACTTCTAGGCATACCCAAGAGTTCCCTTATGTCCAAATATATCGGCATTCCTCTATCTGACTCGGATGCATGCAACATTTCTTGGGATGCCCTCCTTAACTCTCTTTACAATTGTTTAAACTCATGGACCTTCAGATCTTTGAACTTAATTGTGAGACTTGTGCTCATCAAATTGGTTCTCCAAGCCATCCATGTCTATCTCTTATCCACATTGACCACCCCACAATCAGTCATTAAAGTCATTTGAAATATTTAGCGGAACTTCCTTTAGCAAGGCCACAATCTAGCTAAAAAATGGGCTCTTGTCAACAGGGAGAAATTCTACAAACCAAAGTCTATGGGAATCCTTAGACCCAAGGATCTAGGCATGCTAAATAGTATTATGGGAGCCCAAATTTGGTGGCACTAGCTCAAGCACCCAACTGAATTATGGGCTAAACTGTGGAAGAAAAAGTATTCCCCCCATATTCCTGAGGCACAACTAATTTGTTTAAATGATCTAATCCAAGGCTCAAACATATGAATTGCATCCTGGTGCAATCGACCCCTCATATAGGAACATGCCTTCTGGGAAATCAAAAATGGATAGGCTGCACTTTTTTGGTCAGACTCATGGCAACAGTTACCTCCTCTGCAATCCCTGGAAATTATGTGCCCCATCCAGTGTCATATGCAACATTCGGACTCCCTCAAGGTAGAGGATCTCTAGCTAGAGGAACCCCATCATCCTCTTTGGAAGACCTGGAAAATTCACCCCATGGACCTCAATACTCATGTTGATTACAACCTGCAACCTTGGTGATAATTTGTTGTTCAGAGGAAAATTTGGATCAAGGAGTGCCCAGATATTCTTCGTTTGGGCCACAGTCCTCTAGGTACCTTAACGATTAAATAAAATTATAATATTTGAGCTAATTTTCACACTCAACTACAAGGAAACATATGGTGGATCATTTGGGAGTCGCACTTGTGGCTGAAAGTTTCCACCTTCCTTTGGCTCTTGGTTCAGAATTGCATTCTCACCTGGGACAACCTTAGGAAAAGGGGGTTCATAGGACCCTTGATATGCCATATTTGTCGGGAACAAGAGGAGTCAATGGAACACCTTTTAAATCAATGATCCTTTAACGGGGAGATTTTGGATCATGTGTCACAAAGCATGAGGAAAACAAATAGAGCAAGAGATAGCATCATCATCACTATAGAAAATTGGGGATCTATAGCTTTCAAAACTCCAATTTTAAATCAGATATGGTAGCTACTACTAGGTTTTGTGGTATGGAAGATTTGGAAAGAGATAAATAGGCGAGTCTTTCACTCCCATGTCTATCCCCCCTCCCTCACTTGGTCTAAGATATATATTAATATTCAAGAAACAATTTGTGCCCAACATTGGAGTCAGGAATATCTCTCTTGTGATCCCGAGGAAAGCATTATTCTCTCTAATTGGCAGTTGCATATTCACCACCATAGTTTCATCCCCACCCAGATTCCTAGCCCCTCTCATTCCCATATCCCTAACTCCTGGAACTGCCCTCCCATAGGATTTATCAAGCTAAACTTCGATGGAGCATCTAAATTTAACCCTAGATTGGTGGGGTTTGGGGTGGTCCTTTGGGACATCACTAGTCGAATTAGACACATTATGGTTGGAAACCTAGGGCATGATACCAACAACTCTACAAAACTTTGGGGTCTTATTAGAGGGATTGATTACCTTCCATCCTACATTTGAATCAGTTGATTATTGAAGGGGACTCTCAAGTGATTCTTTTTCTAGCCTCTAAAATCATAAATGGGTCTGATCCTACAAAAATTTCCCCCAACCAGTGGCTTATTGGCCCTATAGACACCTTTTTCTCCCTTCTTCGTCCCTCCCTCACTCTTATCATCTCCCATATCTGAAGAGAAGTGAATAAGGTTGTTGAAAATATGGTGAATGAAGGGGTCTCCTTATAGGGGGATGATATCAAGATCGATGCCAACCTCTTTCTTTCCCCCCCACTATTAACACAATGTCAAGATTTGGCCCACGGATATTTTTCTCCCCTGGGTGGGGTGACAGTTGGTCAACATGCATCAAGTAGAGTCAATGCAGTCGTTTTCCACCCTCCCTCCTCTATTCAGTTGGATGCAGAGAATTAGAGTGACCATGGCGGAGGTTATCCTGTGTAGCATGGGAAATTTAATGCATATTTCGAGCTGAGTGTGCGCCTGTCACAAGCATAGATGATTTTAGGGGATAAATTTCGCAAATGGGCTAATTTTCCATGGTTTTTCCCAAAAAATGATTTGTCAAATTGGGTTTTTTCTAAAAATCATTTGCCCAAATTTCATAGAATAATTTTTTTTTACCTTAAAGATTGCCAAAAATTTATAGAAACTATATTAAATCCTTAGAAATTTGAATATTTTTACAAATCTATCGCCAAACATTTTACATTTTCCATATTAAGGACTAGTAAGATTAGTCCAAGTTTCTACATTTTAATACAAATTTCCGTCCTTAAAATCATCCTTGGTCACAAGTCTAGTATGAGGATGTTGAAGGATGTCCATTCAGCTATAATGGTGATTTCCATCACTAGTTTAGGCAACTTATTGGAGGTAAGGCTTAGAATTTGGCATTTTCAGTTTGTTCAAGCTCTGTGGGTGGTCTCCTTCTCCCTCTATGGTTTCCATTTGGCCTGTAGCTCTCTGATTTTATTTCCCCTTCACCCCTCTGATTTATTTGCAACCATAATGTCACGCGAGAGAGGGAAGCCGAAACAAAGCCCTGCTTATTACAGCTTCATGGCTTGTCAGCTTTGACTAGGTCCTTCTTCCTCTCCAATTCCACCACCCTCCACTAACCCTTCCATTTCTAGTTTTCCCCATGTATATTCTCCCCACACAGATCATAATTGGAGAAGGGATGACAACATTCTAGTTTTCAATGAATAAGAGTTACCTCTAGTTCCCCTTGAGTCTCCTCCAGCCTCTCATTTTTTAGTTGACATAGACTTACAACCCTCTCATCTCAATTCCCTACAAGAGGAGGTTGTTTCCCCCAACATGGGTTTGGGGGGATGTATAGTAATGAAAGAGGCTCCTCCTCCTTTGCATGATGATGTGGTTCAGGAAGATGCTAGCCTAGAATTCAATCCCAAACCTAGTGCAGACATAGCAATTGTGACACCCCACCAATGTAGCTTCTCATAGGATCAATTGTAGTTGATCTTCGACCTAAGGAAGGACATTGTTGATCATCTCTTTTGTGAGACCATATTTTGTCACATGTTGGATTCCTTCTTCAAATCTCTTTCAAGCGAGCCTGCCAAAAGTAGATACCTGACTTGTTTCCATCCATATACATTCAATCCAGCTCAGCCTCACCCCTCAAATAGTGATGGACATTGAGGTTCTTCCAATGCTTGAGCTCTCTCATGTCATGTCTTTTGTTCATTTTGTTCATAGTCACAGTATTAGGAAGGCCCACGACCAATGTATAGATTTTACAGTTTTGTTTCTAGAGATTATGTATATCACTTTGAACATGGATTATTTTACAAGCTTGTAGCCGGTTCTAGTTTCCATCTATTTGGCAGAACAAGCTACAATATTGTCTATATGTAATGGTCTATCAGTTATCTAAGATAATACAAAAATTTTACTTACAAAAAAAAAAACAAGACATTTGAACTAGAGGAAAGTAAATTAAAAACAGATTGCCATTTGTATTTGTGAAGAAGAATTGAAGGATTTAAACCAAATCATGAAGTAACCAATCACATTTTCTATAATTAAATCACACGTGGGAAATATATTTCACAACTGAATGAAACCCCTACCTTCTAAATATGGAATGTCACTACTACATATGGGCGGAAAAATTGACGTCGTACTCCAACAGCACTAATAAAATTGGCCATACTATAATATTTTACTTTCATTTTTTGTAGTTTTTTTAAAAAAGCCCCGACATTCATCGAATATCTGATGAAAGAGACTATCGTTGAATATTCAATGGTTGACTAGGTCAATGATTGTTGGATATTCAATGGGTGACCAGGTCAATGATGTATGTAACGATGTTTGACGAAGTCAATATTTTTGTTTGTTAAGCAACGTCTCTTTGGTCAACATTCGTCGAAAGTCCGACGAAAGTGTAGTACATAATTTAAAAAGTTTGAAATATTAAAGACGTGTTGGCAACCAATTCACTTTTTCCATTGTCTTATAAGCTGCCTACACCTATTTTGCAAACATCAATATTTTCGTCACAATTTTCAGCTAAACGACATTTTTATTTTTTGCGACATTTGCACATTTACCTTCGTTTTGTTTTCACGACTGTAAGCATGAAAATTTTGTCTTTCGAAGTCACCTTAAAATCACTACCTGAACTGTCGTTATCTTTTTGTCGATATGCCTATTGCGCTTACCTTTTATTTATCATTATACAGTTGGCAAGATCCTTTACTCGATACTCGTTCTTCGACTGATTGTGTGACTTGGTTTCATTGAGTTTGTAATGCATTGGCATTTGGATTTGCATTTTTATTTGATCTACATGACCTTTGGTTTCATAAGATATATGGGTGTTATGATTAAATATTTCATATATATCTTTTTAATATAATGCCTATGTTGGTGTTTTCATAACTATCGGCTTGTTGATTATATGAATACTCATCGGCACATTGGTTAAAACTATTGATTTGAGATGATACATTGACGCATGGTCAAACGTTTGGTATTGATTTCAATTGTATATTAATGGTTTAAAAACTTTGGCATAACGTTGATTTTGCGCGTTGGTCTATGCACTCACCGTTGTTTTCATTGGTCGTCCAAGAGATGTGATTGTTGAACTATGGAGTAATGGATTGAACAGCTATGTAAATTGGCAGTTGTACTTTGGAAATAAATATTATGCATGGCAAAGATAAGCTCCACCACCTTCGCACGATGGCATTTATGCCTATCCCATATTCATCGTTCACTTATGTTAGCTTGGGTAGCTCTTCTCCTGCGTGTGTTTCGATCCAAACCCTCGACTTACAATGTGCTCGGCTCCATGGCACCAGTCGTGCGAATTGAGCCAAACGACAACCAAGACTTGTTAATGTTTGACAATGCTCGGAAAGATTTGGAGGAAAACGGATGGCTCACCTTCGTGCAATGATTTGAGGGTTTTAACCTAGCTGTAGCACGACAGTTTGCCATGACTTTCGATGGCTATAGAGCCAAGGTGAGTGACATCCAATTGGAAATTGACGAGAAATTTATCAGCTCTGCTACATGGTTATCATCCTCGGGACAACGTTGGTTCAAGAATTGTAAGGTCGAGGAATTCCCTTCCATATTTTCTGGAGGAAGTCCCTATAGCCTCTGCGAGCGTCGTGGAGGGTCGATGTTGGCAAAGAAGAGTCGGTGAAAGAGATCTATGGCCAACTAGCGAAAAGAAACAGCACACGCTAAAAAAATCTAATAATCACAACCAAGCAAACATGACCTTCTTTTGATGACCGTACTAGTTGGTGATGAAATCCAACATCATGTGATCAAGTCCAGAAGGGGCGGGGATAGGGTGGAATAGTTAAAATGGCGACTTGCTTAACGGACTTACGCCTTGGTGCAAGCTTCCACGCAGTAATTGTGGATTTACCCTCCAAGGAGCCTGAGTGAGTTTGACCAATGGCTGCTCCAGGTATAGTGAGACTTCTCGTCACCGTCACCTTGTGTAAGACCCTAAAGATTATGGCCACTAAGGTTACCAATTCACAGTCAGCCCCTGGGAAGGAACAGTCGACAGTCCGATCCGAACGTACGGGCAGGGTATCAAGCCCGAAATCAACTAAAAGGCTTCCACGCAGTAATTGTGGATTTACCTCAAAGTGATCCCCA
>SNQJ01S0025555.1:51144-63815 GCA_010110895.2 Picea sitchensis
ATAATGGCCTAAAGCCGACATAATTAAAATAACATTACTAATCTAAATTACAACTAATGGCCTAAAGCCGACATAAATAAAATAACATTACTAATATAATATGCCCCAATTAAGGGGTAATGAGCCAATATTAGGGCTTAACAGATACGCAAAACCTAGGACAAAGCGATCAAAGTCTAATCTATTGCGCACAAAACCTTGTTAGTCCTTGGTACGACGATATTAGATTATGTCTTGAACATGGGTCAGCCCCCCATCACCTAGATCCTGCTAAGAGAAGAGCGTTGAGATTAAAGTTTGCCTCCTTTCATCTGGTTAATGGTATCCTGTTTCGTCAGAGTTTTGACGGCGTACTAATGCGTTGTCTAGAAAAAGATGAAGCAGAAAAAGTCTTGCTAGAGTTGCATGCAGGAGAAGCTGGTGGCCATTTTGGTGGTGACACTACTAATCATAAAGTTCTAAGAGATGGTTATTACTGGCCCGCACTTTTTAGAGATGCCCATGCCTTGTGTCATAAATGTATCATCTATCAGAAAGCATCAGGGCGTTTGCAAAAACCAGCCTTTCCTTTGCAACCCGTTTCAGTAAATTCTCCTTTCCAGCAATGGGGCCTCGATATCATAGGTCCAATCAACCCTCCATCTTCACAACAGCACAAGTTTATTGTGACAGCCACGGATTACTTTACACGATGGTTTGAAGCTACTACGTTAAGAACTGTCAACACCAGTCAGATAATTGCCTTTCTAAATTCGAATATTATCACTCATTTCGGTATCCCTCACTGTTTAGTTTTCGATAATGCTTCTTACTTTTCCTCTCTTGAGATGAGCGAGTTCGCTTTGGAAAAAGGAATTAAGTTGAAGTATTCTACTAGTTATTACCCCCAGGGCAACGGATTGGCCAAATCAACAAACAAGAACTTGATCAAAATCATCAAGATAACCGTGGTTGAAAATCACAAAAATTGGCACAATGCTCTGTTGAACGCGTTGTGGGATGACAGGGTAACGCCAAAATATGTTGTAGGTAACTCCCCCCTTTTTCTCATTTATGGCAGAGAAGCAATTCTACCACCTCACATTCTTCTTCCTTCGCTTCATTTGTCACAAAAAGTTCAAGAAGAAGATTGTCCCCCTCTGGAAAACCGGATTAACGCTTTGATGAAGATAGAAGAGGTAAGAGCCTGGGCCAAACGTAAGTTAGATCAACATCAACAATTGGTTAAAAGCTGGTTCGATTCTAATTCTTCTTCTGATAGGAATTTTGAAGTAGGTGATCTCGTCTTGAAGTGGGACAAACCACACGAGGGAAAGGGTGAACACACGAAATTTCAAAATTTGTGGCTTGGACCATTTCTAATTGCTGAAAAGTTGGGTCCTAGTTCTTTTCGATTGCAAAATCTTGAAGGGCAGCTTGACATCTACCCGGTGAATGGACAAACCCTGAAAAGATACTTTGCTTGATGACTACCCTTGTATATTATGTAAATATTTTATTTTGTTTGCGTTTTCGTTTGCTTTCTATTTTTTATTTTGATTTTATCAGTTTGTGTCTTTGAAATACACACACCTGTATACTGAGATATTCATACAAAGACAAAAGAAATTTTCTTCGCTGAAATAACTTCCGAAAAATTTGTACAAACATCAATGGCATATTTCTGAAATTTATATCTGTGTTGGAAAAAGTCTTTTGTTTGAAAGAAGTTGATTGATTTCGATCTCTGAGCAAAGTTCGTCGTGATCATCTATTATATTTTTACGATGTCCCTATTCCGTAAAGGAATGACTCAGAAGATGTCTCCCTGTTTTAGGAAGTTGTTTTTGTAAATAAAACATCTCTGGATATAAATAGAGGACACTCCTAAAAAATTATGATGAGGTCTAAAAAAAATATGTTAAAATATCAAGATTTTCAGCGTCACCCCGCTCAAATATATATCTATGAAAAACAAAACAAAATAAATTACTAAGAAGAGTTGTGGGAAGTGCTTGTAAACCCGCCGGGATACTGAACAGGTCTGTTGGCAGCGGGTAAATGCATGCATGGTTCCAAGACAACTTCGTCGGGGTACTGAATAGGCCTGCTGGCAGCGAAGCAATGTCGGGTATATGAAAATTTACAAAAAGAAACCTCTTTAATGTCCTTTATTCTGATCCAGAACTTCTTGGCAGGATACAGATGTCAGAGTGGGTTAAATGGCAACCCTGTCGAGGCTATGGACGCCTGCTGGAAGCAGTGGCCATGCCAACAGTATTGAATATTTTATCTTTAATATCGTGACTTGCTGATCTTAAGATTGTTATCAGTGTTCATCTTTTGAAACACTACTGGAATAACTGGTTAATGATGATGTTTATACGATTTTCTGGTTGTTATTTTTGAGTTGAAATTTTCTTTGTTGTCCTAATCTGAATTTGTTTCTTTTGACAGAGATAACTTCTTCTACCAGTGTGTCGCCATTGTTGGCAGCCAATTCACTTTTTCCATTGTCTTATAAGCTGCCTACACCTGTTTTGCAAAGATCAATATTTTCGTCACAATTTTCAGTTAAACGACATTTTTATTTTTTGCGACATTTGCACATTTACCTTCGTTTTGTTTTCACGACTGTAAGCGTGAAAATTTCATCTTTCGAAGTCGCCTTAAAATCACTACCTGAACTGTCGTTATCTTTTTGTCGATATGCCTATTGCGCTTACCTTTTATTTATCATTATACAGCTGGCAAGATCCTTTAATCGGTACTCATGCTTCGATTGATTGTGTGACTTGGTTTCATTGAGTTTGTAATGCATTGGCATTTGGATTTGCATTTTTATTTGATCTACATGACCTTTGGTTTCATAAGATACATGGGTGTTATGATTAAATCTTTCATATATATATTTTTAATATAATGCCTATGTTGGTGTTTTCATAACTATCGGCTTGTTGATTATATGAATACTCATCGGCACATTGGTTAAAACTATTGATTTGAGCTGATACATTGGCGCATGGTCAAACGTTTGGTATTGATTTCAATTGTATATTAATGGTTTAAAAACTTTGGCATAACGTTGATTTTGCACGTTGGTCTATGCACTCATCGTTGTTTTCATTGGTCGACCAAGAGATGTGATTGTTGAACTATGGAGTAATGGATTGAACAGCTATGTAACTTGGCGGTTGTACTTTGGCAATAAATATTATGCATGGAAAAGATAAGCTCCACCACCTTCGCACGATGGAATTTATGCCTATCACATATTCATCGTTCACTTGTGTTAGCTCGGGTAGCTCTTCTCCTGCGTTTGTTTCGATCCAAACCCTCGACTTACCATGTGCTCGGCTCCATGGCACCAGTCGTGTGAATCGATCCAAATGGAAACCAAGACTTGTTAATGTTTGACAATGCTCGGAAAGATTTGGAGGAAAACGGATGGCTCACCTTCGTGCAACGATTTGAGGGTTTTAACCTAGTTGTAGCATGATAGTTTTCCATGGCTTTCGATGGTTGTAGAGCCAAGGTGGGTGACATCTAGTTGGAAATTGACGAAAAATTTATCATCTCTTCTACAGGGTTACCATCCTCGGGACAGCATTGGTTCAAGAATTGTAAGGTCGAGGAGGTGCCATGGACACTATTGTTCGTCTCCCGAAAGGTCACCTCATGTGACAGAGGTATGCCCATCTCTGCACTTAAACCACGATGGAACGATATTTTGATGGTATTCAAACAGTTCGTGACCTGTAAAGGTCGATACGGACTCGTCTTTCTCTACCACCTGCGTTTGTTAATGAGTTTTACGGGATACTCATTGAATATGCCCTTTTACTTTCATCGAAGCCTATATAAAATGTCGAAAAAGTTTAAAAAGAAGAAGTCTGACAGCAGTCTGTTCCACCATGGACTTATTAAGATAATCATTGTTTATCATTTGAGTTTGCACGATGATTGCTGGAGAGCGTTCATCGCCCGAAATGGTTTTGAGGATATAGACTCTGTCCCGGTTGACAAGCCTGTGGTAATTGAAACCAAGGTCGAGCCACTTGTGCCCTTCCATATCATATTTCCCTCTCCTAAGCCTTCGGTCGACCCTCCTATTGACTTACCAGACATTGGAACTGAGAAGGCTGAGAATATTAAGAAGCCTGCGAGCAAAAATCCCAAAGAAAACCCTACTGCTAATGCCAAAGGGAAAAGTAATGCATGGCTCATTTCGAGAATGGCTAGAAATAAGCCTAAACCCTCTGCTAAGTGAGACCCTATCGTCCTTAGTGAGGATTCGGATTCTGACGTTGAACATTTTTTAGCCAGTGAGTACCCCTACTCACAGGGTTTATGCCCCAAACCACCTTATGATTTTGAGACAAATCTTCCCCCTTGCCTGAGGAACGACCCTAGCTACCCTGGTATTAAGTTACCAAACGAAACCCTCAGCCATTTGACAAAACCCTCGCCTGCTCTTCCAAATCCCACACAGTGATCCTGTGACCAATGTGATTTATGGCTGGAACGATACTACATTGACGTTCCTATACTCCAATCAAAAATTCAATCGCTGGAAGACCGAATTGCAATGTTGACCAGCCAAAGAGACCAGCTCCAAGCAGCTGATAAGAAGCAGAAGACAACAAGCTCGATCCTTTTCAAAAATGTTAAATCATCTACAGTCATTGTCAACTCCAAATTGGCATAATCAAGTCGTCTCGTCGCTATACAGGTATGAAAATTTGATATCGTTTTTGTTTTGTGAATGATCAGGGTTGATATAATGATTTGAAAAAAGCTTTGTCTCTCATGCAAATTCCTTTGTCATTCGGTGATCATACTGTACATTGTTTTGCTTTGATTTGATCTACGATTTTCTCATGGATTTGATTTGCTAAGTTTGTCTGATTGAAGTAACGAAATTAATGGTTTGTTTTCAATTCAATTCGTTTTGTATCTACTCGAACAGGAAGTTTTTAAACTCAATTTAGAATACGATTATGATTGGATATGATTTTGTTATGATTCATATTCTATGATTGGTGAATGATTTCAATGAATTTGGTTGTTACGATGTTGTGTCGTATAATGTCTAGATTTGATCGTTTCCAGGTTGGGAAAAATGACTCTGTTTTTATGAAAACGATACGTTCATTTAAGTCTGTGCGAATAATGTTCATGCCCGAATCATGGAATGATTATGATTTTCAATGATAATGTTAAAATCCAGTTGTTCGATTCTCTTGCTAGATTCGTATCAGAGATACTGCTCTGTTTGATGTTAAATTTGCAAAATGAATCGATTGATTATGTTATCCCTACCAGATCCGGTTATAATTCGTCTGAATGGAACGATGTTGATTAGAGTCAATCGATCTTGATTGCCCAATTTGCAATAATAAATTACGAATTATGTTGCTAATCGATTGATCATGTTACGATTTTATTTGAATTAATTTTCGCGCCAGTTTAAATTGATCTATTTGTGGTATAAATCGTATGCTATGTCGTTACAGCTATAACAATTGGAAAATGATTTTGTTCAGATTCGATCGTATCTATTGTTTAACCATTACCTACGATTTGTTTGATCATATTGATTTCAATTGGATACGAAACGATTGCATTTTTGTTCCATATGATTTTATCACCTGACTTTATGATAACAATCGAAACAGAGTACACCTATATCTGTATTCGGTTGAATGATTTTGATCCTGTTTGATTTCGAATGGTATAATAATTTTAAATTAAATGATTCGTTTCAAATAGTGATTGGAAGTTAATTGAATTTGATCCTTTAAAAGATTTTCAATTGATTTTAAATGTTGATTATGTATCTTATTTTAGACCAGCTACAGAATCGCATGATTCTGTAGCTAGTCTATAGAATTAGATTTTTATTGTTTTATTAGTCAAATATCCCTCTAACTTGTCCATTTCTGACCTGTTTCATGTAAATTCGAATTGCAAGGGACATGATGGGCAGTCTAGAGGATATTTGTGTGTTTAGTTTTATTGTAGTTTCCTAGTTTAGTTGAACTTGGGAGATCTTCCCAGATTTTATGTAAACAGTTTTATAACTTCCACAGGGAGGTTTTACCCTGTGGAAAAACTTATAAATACTTATTATTTTTGTAATAAGGATCATCCTCACTTGTGGGAGAACCAGGCTATGCATTTTTAATACAAACTAAGACAGAATTTGATGTTCTGCTACAGCTTTCACTTTCATAATATCAATATTTTGTTTCATGTTTATGTCTATCAATTTGTATTTGATTAGTGACTACTTTAGCTATCACAGTCTTTTGCAGAATGATATGATTGAATTAATGTGATACATGCCTGATTTCTTTCACTAATTTAAAGAATGCAGCAATTACTTAGTTCAGTTAATGAATGACATATTTCTCTTCTTCATCAATTGAACTATCATGTATAAGTCTTTACATACAGGTTTATCTAATTGTAGAGATTTATAAATTATAAGATTGTTGTTATTTTTATGTCTTGTTTGTCATATGATCAAACTTAGAGACCATTGTAGCTATCGTTTATGAGAAGCTTCTGGATAATTCGGAGCGGGTTTCCTCCCTCTGATCTGCTAAAACAGTCATCGCACACAGGACAAATCTGGAGCGTTTCCAGGTCAGTTTGTTATTTATTTGTTCAGTATATTTATTAGTAGTTTAGTTAGATATATGTGTAGTTAGAATTAGTATGTTAGTTGTTTAGTTTTAGTTAGTTTTTGTTTTATTTCTTGTTCATAAAATTATAAAATCAACAAAAAATATATCTCTGCCTTAGGACAGAATGCAAACGATTTTTTCAGGTTTTATTTAAATCTGTACATTGTAGATATTGTATATTTTGTGAATAAGTTATATTTCCATTAGTAGTTAGTTAATTAATTAGTTAGAGTTAGCATAGTAGTAGTTAGTAGATTGTATATTTAGAATAGTTAGATTAGTTTAGTTTGTTTAATATTTAGTTTTAGTTAATTTAGATTAGTTTTTTTTTTTTTTTTTAGGACCTTTGATCGGCCAACGGAGCCGCTAAACCCGTCAGGGTGGTTCATCCCAAATGGCTTGGGTTATTAGACAACCCTGTACCAGTTCCACTCTCTCAGTTGATGGACGGTCGATTTCGCTCGTCAACAAATGGCGCTAGAAGGAGGGCCTGAATTTAATTAATGGCATGAGGCGGTCGCAAGACTCCTCCACCCTCTAATCGCTCACCTATAGTGACTAGAAGCCATTCTAATGATAATATCCCCCCTCAAACAGCAACTACATCAACCGACGATCCATAGATCACAGTTGAGCCAACAACCCCTAATCCTACAGGTGGTGACATACAAGAGATTGTCCGCCAATCTATTATAAAAACACATAGTGCCTTAGCTCGTCTGAGGCAACCAAACCGTCTGCGGGGTCAACCTTTGGACTTCTCTGATATCATAGAACAATTAGGTGACACTAATCCTACTGTGAATCCTTCAGATCCAATCTTAAATCCTGCTGCAGGAGGATCTGGGATACCTCCTTCACCACCTCCATCATCTCCTTCCGCTTCTGGAGGATATTCCTCTGACGAAGGCAATTCCCCTTCTCAACCTTCCACACCCTATTGTAGGAAAATCTCCCTGCGAACAGGTAGATCGCCTCTAATAGCTTGACCCTAACTCTAGACAGAAAATTCTTAACGTGGACACTGACTTCCTTTCAAATCTATCTAAGCTAACACATGGGAAGGAAGGATAAAAAAAGTACCTCTTTATCGATGGTTGTCCCTGCACGCTCCGAGTTGTGCTTTGATCCTTTGCTTCTCGCTGGATCCTGTGGACAAAACAAGATACGACCACTTCCTACTCTATTGATATTAGCTTGAAAACAGATCTATCAATTAATGATAAGTTCATGTGACATTATACACAAACTAGAAAGAAACAGGCCAAGCGTGTCATATTGATGAGAATAACGACAGCAGTTCTTACAATCGTAGATGTGAATGCGACAACTTCGTCGGGTCCTCTTCGTCTAACCCTTTCCTGAAAGATCCACAACCTGGACAACAGCAGTTTCACTGATCATTCTCCTTTGGCTGACTGTGTGTTTTCTCCAAGACCATAAGTTTCATACTAGCAGTTCTTCCTCCTTTCCACCATCATAGAGCCTGCTTATACAGGTTAAGAGGAGCTTAACCTCTTGAGTTATCTTTATAACAAGTTGGGAATTTCCTCCTTAGATCAAGGATATCTTGATGAAACCAAGAATTTGAACACAACTACCTCCTAATATCGAAAGATCCTCTCCTTATTCTCCTCAACGGGCCAACTATTGCCTCAGATTAGGTAGCGCTCCCTTAGAAGGGGCATCAGAGCACTGTAGCGCTTCCTGGTAAGCTTTAGGGGAGTGTCAGTTCTTTCGATATGAGTAGCGCTCCTTCAGAGGGGTCAGGGGAGCGCCAGCACTCCTAGAACTGATATAGGGGAGCGCTCCCCCTCAAAACCTTTGTTTCAGAGCTCTCTTCAGGTGTCAAGAGTTATTTGACTTCAGTAAATCAGTTCTTCTTCTTCAAATCAAGCACATCAGATGTTTTAAGTGTATCCTTAGTGTCATCGGCATGGAAGTATGCTTGAACATCATTTGCGACACTTGTGACCAACTTGCGACACTTGCGAAAGTTGTAAGGAAGTTGCGACACTTACGACAATTGAGAGGAACATGCGACACTTATCCAGCTGAGTACTTTCGATGTGTAACAGATTGCCCCCAAAGTATGAAGTTAGAAGATTTCAACTGATAACTGAAATACTTTGTAGATGCCCAAGCAAGGGTATAGACTCGGAGAACCTGACAGAAGCTGCACACAAACATCCAACAAATATCATGACATATTTCAAAACCCAAGGCAGGCATACCTATGCTTGGGTGATCAAGACTTAGCAGGATATCGCTGCCATAAAATACACTACGGATCCATAATTGTATTGATAAAAAAAAGGTATAACCATCGAAGATACAATGTGGATCTATACTCTGATGACTCGGACTGATCGTAGCCACAAAGAATACACAGTGGATCTACGAGACGACAAGACATAGCCACGACCAATACAAAGTGGATCTATGTTACAGTGTATGTGTTTTTTGTCCAACAGTAATTCCTTCGTAGTCTGGGAAAAGCATATATCAAAGTGATCGCCCAACCCAGGGTCTTCTTACCAATCCCAATATGGTACGAATCCGACCATGCGAATAGATGTCTTGACGTCGAACATGGCATAAACCACTTGATTACCGGTCAATGGTGTGAACCTTTAACAAGTGCGAGGGAGATCACCATTAATGTCAATGATTCCCAAGGTACCCTAGTACATTCCAGGGAATGTGAATAGATGAGATGAAGTCGAACACCCATGGAATCATTCGATCAGAGGTCAATGATGTAAACCTACTGTCAAATGTGAGGAGGCCTGCCATTGAGGCATGCAGGTCCCAAAGTACTAACTGGTTTCTAAGCCTAATTCCTAGATAATGTGTTGAAGTCGACAGAAATAGACTCGTCGAGGGAGGGCCTTGATGTATCCCCCATCAACGACATGAAACAGACATAGAGATTTAATTGGTAGATCATATGGACATGGACTGACACAGGTTTTGAGGCAAGATATTTGGGATGGATGACTCTCGAGGTGGATACTTCCCTTGAACACTGAGGCACAACAGCAAAATGTGACATGGACCAAAACTATGCAGTGGGTATTGTGAATTGTGTCGGGTGACCTAAAGGAGCGAAAGGAACTCAGAGTATTGGCTCAGTGCAGAGGTTTAGCGGATTATGATATGTGCAAATGACAAAGTGTCGTGTTCAAGGGCGACTCTAAGAAGTGTTGGATGATGTTCTCAAGAGACTGCTTGGCTTGCTCCTTTCAATTTTTCCCCCATCCAGATAGATGAGTACCTCTTTTTTATTTAATGAGCTTGAGGAGGATAACACATGCTCGATATAACTCACCTTCGGTAAGTTCCTCTTCCTTTGTTTAACGAACCGGAAGAAGTAAGGGTTTGGTCCCATATGGGCATGTCGATGTGTGCTTTAATGAGTCCAAAGACAAAAAAATCGAAGGTTTTTCGGGATTATAGAGTTTGGAAAAACACTTAAAAGAGAACTCTCTCAGTTCATTTTTCGTACAGTAGTCCAACGAGACCGAAAAAGGGTTAAACTATCGCTCGAAAGACGCCCTTTCTGACCTTTTCATGAGTGTGAAAGGAAGCAAGATCACTCGACAATATTTTCATATTTAGAGAGTCTGAAAAGGGTTTAAAGAAGACTCCAGGGGGGTTCCTTTTTCGTGTGTTCATATCCGTACGGGTCCGAAAAAGAGATAAAAGTTTACCCGGTTACGTTCTCATATTGTCGAGCTCGAGAACGAACTAAGACTATGCTCATAAGTGCGACAAGGTGAATAATCCATCGAGACTGCCAGGAAACCTGCGATGCCAGAACTACAAACTAGGGTTTAGTGAAGCCATTACATCATTAGAGAAACCCAAAAAATGACCATACCTTATAAAAAATGAAAATTTATAAATAACAATTGATTTGAAAATTCATTTACCATTTCATTTTGCAAGGATTTTTGGAGTAGTGGAGAATCTCATTTTGAAGTAGATCTTATTTTTCTCGCTGTCGAAGCTACAGTTCACCGTTTTTCTCGTTGTTTGGAYCAAGTAGGTTTCCATCTCTTGCTCTTTCAATTGCATGGTTTCACATCCATTTTCATAGCATTATTTATTTTAAAACACGAAGCCCTAAGTCGCCCCAATTAGAACCAAATCGGCCTCTTTTAAAAATTAATGGAAAAGGGGAATTGTTTTACAAAAAACGATTTAGAGAAGGATGGTTAAGGTGCCAACACCCTTGTGGTCAATTAGATAGGTCATTTTTAGTAAAATAACTCATAAAAAATGTTCCCAAGTGCCCACGCAGCCCCCAAAGTCGTTTTGAATTTTTAAAACGTTTTTACCGTTGTTTGATAAATGTTAAATGTTTAGGAGAGGGAGTGGTGGTTAAAAAGAGTGAGTGGTTGATTTTAAATGATATGGGGATCTTATTTCATGTTTTAAATTGCTTTTGAAAATTGTCGAAATCGCCAAAACGTCGAAATAACGAATGTTTTGATTTTTTTTGTTTTGTAGGTAACTTCGACAATCATGATTGAATGGAAAGAGAGGGAACATGAGATGGATGACTTAGCCTCCTTATGGATTCCTCATACACGGGCCTCTTTGCGAGCTTGTGGTTTGCTCAAGTTCTTCAAGTTGCAAAAAATGAAGAGATATATTTTATTGCTCGAGCATATGATTGGCCTCTGGGATGTTGCGGAACAAGGATTCTGAATCGGCACACAACTTTTAACCATTGAGTTAGAAGACGTGTACTTTTTGACCGGCCTCTCGAAAAGAGGGGTCCCCATATCTTTCACTGGGCAGAGGGCGCTACCTGAACAAGTGGACGTGTATCTGGCACGCCACTGCATCCCAGGAGCAAGGTTGGTAGGGGGCAGGACCCCTATCAAGGATATTCGAGATTTGCCCCTCCAGTCTATACTATTTTCTATTATGAGCGTGACAGGAAGCACTAGCGCTCATCTGGCATCAAGATCGCAGGTGGCTTACGGTGTTCAGTGTTTGGAACCAACACTGTTTAACTAGAGTGCAGCGTTCCTTCGGAATGTGAAGGAACAGATCTCACGGTGCAGGACTGGTTAGAAGCAGTTTGGCTATGGCTCGTTTTTGGTCTCATTTTTTCTAGAGCGCATCCCTCAGATGCAGCCTCAGATAGCACTGGCGGTATGACCAGTTGATGAACCTAGGATGGAGAGGTGGACTAATCTGTCTCCGAGGCTAGTGTCGGAGTCAGAGTTCCATTTTACTGGCGATTTCTTTGCCTGACTGAGACGGCAGTACCTTTGGATAGAGGACTTCCCTTATGCTGATGTAGATTTTCGCGGTAGCATGGACTTGATTTTTCCCACGGGGGAAGACTGGGATGAGTCAGGTAAGAGACTGAGCCATACCTTGTCTATTTTTTGTTTTTAAGTTTTTGATGTATATGTATTTTTTTTTTGGGGTATGTAAAAGAGTTTTAACAGATGTATTGTTTCCAACATGCAGACAAGGGAGCAGTGCGCCCAGCTGATATACCGGTACCAAGACATCGCGGAGGCATCCCGGTCATAGCAGATCCGGAAGTACCAGCAGTAGGTCTCTGGGAGGTTGAGAGGAACCTCCAAGGCCTTACGATGGGCATCCCTCCTCTACGGAGGGGGGAAGTGCCTTTACATATACAGCGACACACTGTAGGAGTACCGGAGAATATCAATTCTCTGTTGAGGCGCGTAGTGCGTGCAGTAGTGTGTTACTCACAGCACAATGTAGTGCGGGGAGATTAGAGTCTCTCCGGTGATCATGTTTTTGTATGCCTTGTCAGGCGACATTGTATGGGTGGAAAGACCCAATATTTTTCTCTTCTACCTACTTGATGCAGGAGCATAAGCTCATGAAAATGAAGTCACCCATGACTTCATCAAAGATTGAGAGAATTCAAAGAGACCTAGGGTCTCACACTTGTATAAATTATTATTTTGTGGAAAATTTGGATAATGGACAAGGATTCTAGAT
>SNQJ01S0025556.1:5513-23069 GCA_010110895.2 Picea sitchensis
CTACCAACCCATATCTCCCTCTCTCTCTCCCTCCCTCTCTCTCTCTATCATCGCACTCCATCCCTCTCTCCCTCCCTCTCTCCCTCCCACCCTCCTTCTCTCTCTCACTCTATCCCTCTCTACTCTTGTCCTCCCATATCTCACTCTCTCCCAATTTCCCTCTCTCTCCTCCACTCTCCCAACCTATCTATATCTTTAATTTTATCTAGCTCCCTCTCTCTCCTTTTCTCCATATCTCCCTCTTTCCCTCTCACTCCCACTGGCCCATATCTCACTCTATACCCCCCTCTATATTTTGTTCTTTCTCCCTAACACCTCGCCCCCCCTCTCTCTCCTCGTCTCCATATCTCCCTCTTTCCCTCTCTCCCCCACTTACCCATCTCGCACTCTATACCCCACTCTNTCCACCCACTCACTTTCTACCTCTCTCTCTCCCTCCCTCCATCATCCCAACCATTACCACACTCTCTCTAGGTATTTCCACATATAGGTATTTATAGGTATAGGTATAGGTATAGCATCATATAGGTATTTCCACATAGTTCCATGTGTCTAGACATGTGGAAATCATGCCAATCCTTCTACTCTTCAATTTACTTTAATTAAAGGAATTATTAAATTAAATTGATTTTATTAATTAATTATGTATTTATTTAAATGATTTATTTAAGAAACATGCTAAAAGTACTTAGCATGAAACATGTAATCTAAATCTCAAGTGAGCGTGAAAATCAATCTCAACTGTATATCACTTTTGAGATTAGAAATAAATTATAACTCATGATTATAAAAGTAAGGCTAGGGTGAAGGAGAAAGACACTTGACACTTGATATATTCAAGGAGATCTTGGATAGGGTAGAAGGACTTCCATCTAGAGATCATGTTATCAAGAAGAGATAACAGAGGCTTACACAGATGGATTTCAGTCTGAGGAAGCCACATGAGAGTGTAGGATTGTAAGGAACTTGTTGTATAAGTTTTTTGTATGGATACGTGGTTCACAGTGAGGTGAATCATGAATGTACGTGATTCAGAAGAAGGAGAGTTGATTATTCCTCGAAAATAATGCCAGAACTAGTCGTACAACAGGTCAGACCTTGCCAAGTTAGTCTGCAATTGTATTTCTCTCAATGGGCCATTATCTATGTTATGGGAGCCCTGATTTTAGCATAATAAAATCATTCTCAGAAGTGGTTTTCCCCCCAAGGTTTTTCTGGGGGTTTATACCTGAAACTTTTGGTGTTATTATGTGTTTGATTTGGTTTCCTTATTTATGCTTTCACTGCATGTTTATTTGATTACTCAATTACTCTTTTAGTAGACAAAGTGATTTTTTTTTTAGCTAATTGTCGAGTGTTGAGTAGGATAAATTTCAACATGGTATCAAAGTAGGTTCTCTTAAGGGAAGCCAGATCTCAAATCCATAGTAGATTCATAACTAGTAGAAGGAAATCGAGGGATGGGTTTTCAAGGAAACAATCGTATTGAGGTATAGCTAGGTTTGTGCTAGTGTACAAAGGCATACACAATTCACAGAATACAGAGTCACGTACATACGCGATTTTTAGTGGATCAATTCAAGTACATATGTGATTTGTTGTGGTTTGAATCACATACATATTCAATTTTCAATATGTTGAATCACATATATACATGCTTTGTAGTGTTGATAGTCACACATAAGCTGTACAGATCAATATAGTGGCATTTTTCGAGTAGCAAGTTATTTCCAGGGAAGTTCATCAAGTCTTAGGGATGGAAGAAACATTGTTGAGAGTTGAGGATAGATTGGATGGAGCATCCAACTTCCTGTCTTGTAAAGAAGGAATGAATTTAGCATTGAATGAGTATGACATTTGGGATTTAGTGGATACAAAAGTTACTCCACTAGCAAATTTGATAGCTTTAGATGCTCACAAAAAGAAGGATATCAAAGAAAGAATGGTCCTCCTAGATTTAGTGGAGGATCATATAATCCCTCACCTAAACAAGAAGAAGAAAACCAAAGATATGTTTGATTACATGGTAAGTTTATTCCATGAGAAGAACATGAATATGAAGATGGTTTTAAGGAATAAACTTAGATCGGTTAAGATGTCTAGATCATATAATGTTACTATTTATCTCATGAGGATCACACGTGTATGTGATCAGATTGAAGCTACAGGGGAGAAAATTGAGGATGTCGAGCTAATATATGTGGCACTGAACAGTCTTCCCAATTCATGGGAATGATTTTTCAAAGGCATTTGCGCTCAAGAAAGTATCACTGATGAGTAGATAATTTGGGATGATTTCATCCAAGAAGAGACTCGGGAGGATTCGAAGAGTAGCAAGCAGGGAGGTAGTGAAGAGAACTTGGCTCTTGTCAGTAAGACAAGGAATGGAAAAGGAAATTTTTCTAGCAAGAATGGTAATAGTGATGGAGGATCATCACAACAAAGGAAGAAGAAGGAATTGAGAAAAATCAAGTGCTTCTCATGTAATAAGAATGCACATTACGCATCTCAGTGTCCAAAGAATAAGAATAAGGGTAATGGAAATACACAGAAAACAATGTCAGCAAAGATGCAACTTGATGAATTTGTAGTGAAATTTGAGAAGGATTACTCAATGGTTTCTTTCATTTCTACTACCACAATAGTGAGGAGTTCTTGGTTCTTGGACATTAGTGAATCTCGTCATATGACATAATAAAAAGATATATTTATAAGTATGATAGAGAGAGAGACTCAAAGGTTCATGCAGATATTGGTGATTATGCCAAGTATGCAGTAAAGGGAGAGAGAACAATTACATTCCAACTCGATTCAGGGGGTTTGTTCAATGCCCATGATGTGCTTTACCTACCTGGTTTGAAGAACAATTTTCTTTCAGTGTTATCTATGGAGGACAAGTATTTTTTTGTTACTTTTCAAAGAGGGAAGGTACTCATACATCTAGAGAAATATATCCCATACATAACAGTCGTTGTTGGGGTTAGAGAAGGAACTTTATATAAGTTGCATGGAAATATTGTTCAATATTTGATACACAATAGTGACAATCTATGTGAGTTGTGGCACAGGAGGTTGTGACACCTACACTACAGGGAATTACCAATTCTGAGGGGGATTGTTATAGGTATTCCATAGTTCAGGATTGTGTAGTATGGAGTGTGCAGAGGGTGTGCACTTGTAAAGAATTCCAAGTATTCTTTTCCTATCAATGAGAGTAGGTCCAAGGGGATATTGAACCTTATTCACTCATATGCGAGTGGGATGATTTAGCAGCATAATTATAGGGATCATCATACTATGCCACGTTTATTGATGATTTTTCTAGGAAAACCTCGATATTCTTTATGAAGACCAAGGATGGGGTCTTCAATCAGTTTTAGGAGTTTAGGGATCAGAAATATCAGACATGTAATAATATCAAGGTCTTTAGGTCAGATAATGGGGGATATTACACTTCCAATGACTTCAAGGATTTATACAAGAAAGAAGGGATCAAGAGGGAGATGACATTCTCATACAACCCTCAACAGAATGGGGTTGTATAAATAAAGAATCGATACATCATTGGTTATTCTAATACTATGATACATGATCGAGAATTTCCCATGCTTTTGTTTGTAGAGGAGTGTAATATGACGGTGTATGTGCATAAAAGGAGTCCTAAAAGGATATTAGGGGAAAAGACTCTAGAGTAGACATTATCACGGGTGAAGCCAAAGATAAGAATATTGAGGATCTTTGTTTATCAAATTTACATCCATGTTCTAGTGTAGAATAGGATGAATTTGGAGCCTTCAGGATAGAAGGGTATGTTTGTGGGGTACAACGAGACTTCAAAGGATTAAAGGATCTTCATTCCAACACAGAGGAAGATAGTTGTGAGTAGAGATGTGAGGTTCAATGGTAAATTAGCATATAGGAGTACTCAAGAGTCATCAACAGTGACATAGGACAAGGAGCAGTAGGTTCCAAAGGATGAGCAGTAGTTAGCAATTTATATTTCAGGTGGAGAGGAGGAGTTATCCCCTTCCATCCCTGTCAAGAGACCTGGGTGGATAGTACAAACATTGAGGGATGCTGGTGAGGCTCCTAGGTGTAGATTTTAACCTTGTACAATTATTTACAACAAAAAAAATTTTAATAAAATAAAATAAGAGATACAATGGAAAATACACACATTAGACATGGATTTTTCCCTTGGAAACCCAAACCGGGAAAACCAACATATTCTATATTCATTCACATCATACTTTTTTTACAATACAATATACATATAGGATCCGGTAGCATCCAAAAACTAATCCAATAAATTGGATTATTCAACAACCCTAATTCCTTAACCGGAAATAGAAACGATGTGCCGAAAAACCACCCAAAAAAAATTGTTTGAATTTCTCAAAAGTTTCCTGACACTTTCCAGTCCACTTAAATCTAGTTCCCTTTTTCTATAGAGAAGTAATTGTGTAATAAAATTTTGAAAACCCTTCAATAAATCTCCAGTAATAACCCGTAATTCCCATAAAAGATCGAATATCCAAAACATCCCTCGGAACTGGACAATCTAAAATGGCTTTGACCTTTTCAGGGTCAACAAAAATTCCTTCTCCCGGGATAACATGTCCTGAGTACTGCACCTTACTCTGATAAAATTGACATTTACTATACTTTGCATACAATTGATGTTCCCTTAAGGTTTTAAGAACTAACTTTAGATGTTCTTCGTCCTCTTCACTTGTCTTGGAATAGATCAGAATTTCATCTATGAATACAATCACAAACCGATCCAAATACTTCATTAACACACTATTCATTAGGCACATAAATTTTGTTGGTGCATTTGTTAAGCCAAAGGGTACCACTAAGAATTCATAGTGTCCATACCTGGTTCTAAAAGAAGTCTTATGAATGTATACATCTTTAATCCTATCCTGATGGTATCCTGACTTTAGATCTATTTTTGAAAATATTTTTTCTCCCCTGACTTGATCAAACCAGTCATGAATAAGGGGTAAAGGTTACTTATCCTTTATTTTAATTTTTTTCAATTGTCGATAGTCGATGCACATCCTAAAAGTTCAATCATTATTTTCCATGAATAATACTGATGCTCCCCATGGAGACACACTTGGTCTAATGTAATGTTTATCCAACAGTTCTTGAAGCTTCATTTTTAATTCATTCAATTCATGAAGACTCATTCTATAGGGAGCTTTAGATGCTGGTGTTGATCCAAGTATTGGGTCCATCATAAAATCCATGTCCCTCCTAGGAGGTAGTTCTAGAATTTAGTTCGGGAATACGTCCTGGACTTTATAGAATATGCGATCGTCAGTCAACAGATTTTCAACCAGCTTGTCCTGACTCTCATTTATATGCACAACATATACTTCACAATCTTTCCTTTCATTTTGTTTCAACTGTAAAGAATAAATATGACTTAGCGATACACCATGAGGTATTCCCTTAATGGTTTTATTTTTTCCAAGTTCATCTACAAAATCAAAAGTTTATTTTTACTGTTCACAACAACTGATTGGTTTTCAAGCCAATCCATTCCTATGAGTAAATCATAGGATCCCAAAGGTAATATATTCAAATCCAAACTAGTTTCCATTCCATCCATAGTTATTATGCATTCTTTGACCAACTCAACTACCTTTCATTTTGTACCAATGGCTAGTTGTAATAGACAAGACTTGCTATGTTTAACTTTATTCAATTTATAGTATTCAACAATAATAGGGGAAACATAGCTTAAACTTGCACCAGGGTCAATTAAAATAGATACATATTTTTGGTTGATCATACCTTCAATTTCTACCATGGAAGACTGATGATCATCCTGTTGATTCTCCAAGGATGCATTAATATTGTGATTACATTGTGCCATGTCATTAACTATTACTACTTCATGAACATTATACACTCTCAAGTTTTTGTTTTTATTCAAAGGGAAATATATGTATAGATGAGGTTATTTGCAACCCCAACACTGTAATGGTGGTCTGACTGGTTTATTCACTCAATTAGTTGCTCAACTATTATTCTGAGTTGATAAACTTTGTTGTTGACCACTAAACGTGTTTTGTTTAACTAGTACACTGTGAGATGGATGGCATGGGTCCTTGAACTCTTTCTTTCTAGGATCAAACTTGTTATTTCTATTCTTATCTTTCCATGTTTTTGTATTTTCATACCTTTGTTTAAACTGGTTATAACACAATTTAGCATGTATTAATACCTTGTCCATCATCTTAGGATTAATGAACTCAAATTTATCCTTATATTCTTGAGTCGAACAACTCATAAATCACTTTACCTTTTCTTTCTCATCTCTAAGGTAAGGTATGTACCTCAACATATTTAAAAACTTGGTAACAAAATATTGGATGACAATTTGTGCTAGTCTAAGGTCATGAAATTCTATTATGAACA
The DNA here is from genome assembly GCA_010110895.2 of Picea sitchensis. Classification (NCBI taxonomy): domain Eukaryota; kingdom Viridiplantae; phylum Streptophyta; class Pinopsida; order Pinales; family Pinaceae; genus Picea; species Picea sitchensis. The sequence goes on from SNQJ01S0025556.1 coordinate 11,949, forward strand.
TAACATATAATAATAAATATAAATACACTATAATAGTTAATGAATAATTAATGACAAGACACCTTCCTAATGAAAGGTCATGTCTCTTCATGGAAGGGAACCCCTACGTGGGTATATAAGTCCCTAATTCTTATTGTATCTCATCATCTCATATTCATATACATTATTATTTAATATATTATCCTTTATGGATTATAACCTGTTGTCCTACCTACATTGGGTATTTACCTAGTGAACCAACGTGGTTCACCACAGTGGTATCAAAGTGAATTTGATCCTGACCTTTGGCCACACTCTTATTAGACCAAATTTTATTCATCTCTTAGTCACTGAAAATTATCATAGTTTATGTGCTTCTGATACTTGAACAAAAATAAGCCCTTCGCCATATTCAAAATCATCTTGAAGGGTAATTCTACTGCCATATACCAGAGTCAAATAAAAAATTCAGTGAGAAGAAGAGAAAATTGTGAGACATTCCACTGCTAAAACATTAAAGATACAGAGAAAAAAAAGTGGCATAAATTAGTCATAAAGTTCGTTGAGAAAATACTCTCGACATAAAAAAAATTAAAAATATGCATGATCTGTCATGCCCCTATATTCCAAAACACCGATGACAGACACATCAACAAACTTCAGTAGAAAAAAAAAAAATTGTTGGGTTAGTCATCAGGGAAATAATTAACACGCAGTTCCTTAATCAGATCGCGGGACAATCTACATGAATAATGTCATTATTTCAGAATCATGTCATAATACATGTTGATTATTAGAGTTGTGTGAGATATCCTCTAGGACATAGACTGAGTGAGTCAGCCTATGAGAAATTCCATGAGTTGGGTGTGTCCATGAGATGGGTCTGTCATTCCTCTCTGAGACGAAGATGGAACGTTGTGTTCCCATGTGTGGGGAGGATGCCCATGATATGGGTGTGTCATTCCTCTCTGAGATGGAAATGGAACAATGTGTTCCCTTATGTAGGGAAGATGCCCATGAGATGGGTGTGTCATTTGAGATGAAATGATGTGTACCCCTGTGAGGGGTGAAGGAGACCATGTGATGGGTTTACTGTTCTCCTCTGTGTAGAGAGTTGAGACGATGTGGTACTCCAGATGATTCTCCTGTGAGACTCAGTGAGATAGATATCTGTTGAGTAGGACATACTTGTGGTTGATCAAAAAAGGACGTAATCCTATTGGATGAGCACTAGTGAGTGTGTCTCCAGATGATTCTCCTGTGAGACTCAGTGAGATAGAGATATGTTGCATAGTACATACCTATGGTTGAACACATGTGGATGTGCCCCTAGTGGCTGAGCACTAGTGGGTGTGTGAGATCCCTTGCTATATTGTCTAAGAGTTAGATTTTCCCGTAACCCTAATTGTGATGTAAAGGGTACAGGTCGGCCCCACCATAAAGTGAAAGATAATTAATATGGTAATTATTAATTATATTATGATTTATTGAGGTTGGATATTTTATTCCAATAGACACCACTTTTGATGCGTCCAATCTAGTATAAATAAATATGATATCCCCATTGAGGAAACACAACACACATTTGATTTTGGAAATTTCAGCAAGTACATATTCTAGGGATGAAGTGCGCATCTCTCTTGGGTGCTATCCTTCTTCCTTTTTTAGAGAACCCTTTTTTGTGCTAGGTCTATGGTGTCGAATGTATTTCTCTTGATAATATAGCAAATGATTGTTGTTTTTTCTTCCCTTGTTGAGAAGGGTTTCCCAAGATATTTCTTGTGTTCTTTTGCATGGTATTTCTTCTTGTGATCCTAGTTATTGCAACAATTGTTAATGGTGTAGCTGCATTTCTCTATGGTTCAAGTAAATGATAAAAATGTATTAAACCTCGTGCTTGAGCCTAGCATACTGAAAATTCAACATGGTTTTAGAGGATAGGTCTTGAATAACCCATTGCACAAGCATCTACCATACATCCTCTCTCTTCTGCAGAACTGTACGACCCTCCTAGTGTTTCCAGAAAATCCATACGACCCTCCTTTTATAAGGTATTTCAGCACCTTAAACTTGGACGTTGGGGATACAAATTGTACGGGACTATACGGCCTCCCTCAATGCACCTCCAACAAGATTCATATTCATTTCCGAGCATTTTGGATTTTTGGCCCTAGGGTTTCTAGGGTTTCGCAATTTTCTACATAAATTTTAGACTTAGGGTTTCTGCAGCTCATTGAAGGAGCTTCTCAACTCACCAGTGTTCTTCTGACTTTCAAGGATTATTTTTGGCATTCATAAGCCCAACAAAACCTAAGTTTTCTATCCTAGTCTAGCTGTTAGGTTTTCTATCCAAGTTGGCAACAGTTTGTGAAGAAGAACAAAACCTTGGTGGAAGATAGGCTTGATGGATCCAGCAACTTCAGCTCTTGGAATTCAAGACTTCATATCACTCTTGAAGAGGAATATCTATCATGGAAAATACAAAAGGATTTATCAAAGACAACTACTGATGAAGAGAAGGAAGTAAGGAAGGAAGAAGACGTCAAGGAAAGGAAGATAATGATCTACTCAGTAAGAGATCATCTCCTGTCTTTTATTTCCAACCGAAAGACATCTTATGAAATGTATGAAGCATTGAAGAATATGTTTGAGATTGACAACACCCTAAGAGCTCTTAGATCAAGATGAGAAAAGGTAACATTGTTTCTATATTCTTCATGAAGATGTCAAAGATCAGAGATCATCTAGGTGCCTTTGGAGAAATCATATCAGCACTCTCAAGTATGCACTTTTATATATTATTTGTATCATTGTCATGAGGGTGATTGCAAGAGGAAGGAACCTTTGCAACAAATCATGGATCCAAAGGGATCTTAGTGCATTCATAGGAACAACACACTGGAAGTGTAGACTCCATGTTTGATTGTTTTAAATTATCATGGCTCTAACCTACATTTCCAAGTTTTCTACATTACAAGTAGTTGTTATAGCTGTGAAAACAATCCTTAAAAAAAAATTATTCTAGAGATGTACTAATTACTCTCATCTAAGAGATATTCTTGTATTGTTTCCTTTCATTTGTTTTCTTTCTCTAGGAAGGTTAACAACAAAGGAATATTTTTATTCTTCAGACTTCAGAGGGAGTCACTTGAATAAGAGGAAGTCAAAACTATTTGAGAAGGAGGAAGAACATAACCATCATCGAAGCAACCAAAGAAATGATACATGATCAGAGTATACTTATGATTCTATGGGCAGAAGCATTCATGATAACAATATATGTTCAAAACAAAAGTCCTCACTAGATTTTGAAGAACATAACTCCCAAAGAAGCCTTCACTGAAGTGAAGCCTGAGATTGGACGCTTCATTATATTTGGGCGTCCAAGTATACTTTAATGTACCCAAAGAAAAGAAATCCAAGATAGACCCTTCAGGTAGAAAAGGTACATTTCTGGGATACAACGAATCTCCAAAGGCTTACCTAATATACATCCATGTCCAGAGACAAATTGAGGTAAGAAGAGATGTTACCTTTGAAGAAGAGATATCCTTTCAAATATCCAAAGAATCTCATATGGCGATTGACAGTGAGAAAATACCTTCTCCCCCTTCAGCAGTTCAGATGGAGACAATTATTGATCCAGTTGATCATATTGCTCCAATTGATGTTCCTAAAAAAATTGCAATAGGCCATAAAAGGTCTTCCTGGGCTCGACAAACTCTGCAAGAGGAAGAGGGACATGAAACTCCTTGAGGCACACTTTGATAGAGCAAGAGACCAAAGATATTTTCAAGCTATTTTTCAGTCATGAGCCACATCATTGATACAAATACTTATTGTCATGGAGCAAGCAGCTTGTAAGCAGGTATGGCAAGATTCCATGACATAAGAGTATCAGTCCATTTTGAAGAATGATGTATAGGATATTGTTCTAAGACCAGAAGATAAGTTTGCAGTGACTTCCAAGTGGATCTATAAGATCAAGCATGCAGCTAATGGAAGTGTCGAGAAATAAAAAGAGAGATTTGTAGCTAGAGGATTCTCACAAGCAGAGGGAGTTGAGTATGATGAGACATTTGATCCAGTAGCCCGATACACTTCCATCCGCACTATGATCCATGAGTTGGAAACTACATTATATGGATGTGAAGACAACCTTTCTCAATGGTGATATTGAGGAAGAAGTTTGCATCGAGCATCTAGAGGGATTTTTTATATATGATGAGAAATATCATGTGTACAAGTTGAATAAATCCCTCTATGGACTAAAGCGGGAACCTCGTGCTTGGTATGAGAAGATGGATGGATTCTTGATGATTTTTGGTTTTAACAAGAGTGTTGTTGATCCAAACCTATATTATCATACATTATCATAAATGGGAATGTAAAAATTTAACAAAGCAATCAGTTTAAGATCTTTTGTTCCTCTAGTATATTTCTTTGTAAAAGTTATGATAATTTTGTTTGGAATTTTATGAGAAGGTAATCTCTTCATCCTTTGAATGCACACATAATACTGGAAGGTTATTTTCAAAAGAGGAGAACGCATCATTTTCAATGGAAGAGAACACTTAAGGGAGTACTTCATGACCTATTTCCTCAAATTTCTTCTTTTTTCCTTAAGTTGTTAAAAAAGATGCATGYGTGCTTTATCATTACCTATCTATTTTAAGATCACTATTTCACAAAGATGATAGATTAAGTGATATTTTTAATAGAAATTGAAACTGAATGTTAATTATGTACTATTTTATTCACAGTTAATATTTTTTGGTCAAATAAATCATGAATAATGTATGCATTGTTCAACTTTTGACATTTTCCCCGAATTGTCTATTTCTAAGCATGAATACAAATCTAGTTTTAATTAGTTCTATTGGGTTTTTTTTAGCAGTTACTCACAACCCTCTCAACAACAATCCTTATTCTTTTAGTGTCTCACATTGTGTGCATGATGGCATTCAAAACCTCAGGCATGGGGGACTGGTTTTTGGAACCTTTAGATTCTTTTTCAGCATCTTCCAACATGTCCAAATCAACATGTTAAGTGCTGGAATTTGATAGTCATTTCCAGAATCTTGGTACCAGTACTAAATTCCTGCACTAGTTTCAGTACCAAGTAATGCGCAGTTTCATCCAACATATTTTACACAACTACAATTGTAGCCCACAATACACATAAGAATCTTATTTCGATATTGTTTTTTTCCGGTACTGCAGAATCATGTTTCGCTACTGCAAAATCCTATTCTGATACTGCATAATCTTGTTCTGATAATGTCTTGTTCTGGTACTATATATTCAGGTACTATAGAAACATGATCCAATAATAGTTACCAATCAGGTACTGATGCCAAAGTGATATGATCTTTGTCATGTACTTAACATTGTTTTCACTTTAGGTAATTGGAGGTATGGGCTAATATTTTCATGTTATTTCTATCAAGGATCATTTAATTCTTGTGTTGAATTGTTCTTTACTCTCATATACATGTTCCTCCTACATTGCTACACTCACCCCTAAATGAATCATCCTTGTTGTCATTTAAGGAGATATTTTCACATTTATCTCTATATAATAACGGGTGCACTTGTCTTCTTTTCTTATCATTATGAAAAAGTGATTAATAATTGAAATATCCATTGAAAAGTGGTGACACCATTATGTCTAATACTAACCTAGTTGACTCAAAAATTTCTTATCTATTTTTTTCTTTACAAGTTTCTCTTGGGAGGTATTGATGAAAACTGCATGTGGTGGACCACCCCTGCAAATGTCAATGAACTTTCATGAGAACCCTAATAGGATTAACTAAAGGTACCTCTTAGTCATTATCTGATATGTCCCATTATACATTGAATAGATTATATTTAATGCTAATGTGGATGATGTCACCCTTGGGATAATTGCAAGAAATTAAGTGTGTGCCTAATAACTCTAAAACACTCTCATACCACTTGTCTTCCTTATACTCTAAAGTTGTCAATGAACAATGTATATCATTCTAAATATTTTGAGTAATATAATAAAAAGGAAGTATCAGGAAGTACAAGTAAACCTACCGAGGTACTGAACATGCTTGTTGGCAGCAAGGCCATGCTTGTATGGTACTAAGGTAAACCTGTCAGGGTATCGAACATGCATGCTAGTAGTGGGGCTATGCCAAGTAAGGGAGTTGAAAAACATAAATTGACACACCTAAATAAGAAAAAACCCTTGGGTCTCATTCTGAAGCAATCATTATCAAATCAAGGCTAGGAGATGACCTTTATATCTCTCGGATGATGTTCTTGAGAACTTTCAAGTATCCACTTTAGGGTTCTATATTTAAAATAAATAGGTTTGCATGAAAGTGGGACCCTCGGTATATGTAATTCACCCTACCTAAGAAAGAAGAGCTTCATGTTTATAAACTTGGATAAGAGACGAGTTAATAGTCTTGGGACGTATTCTTTTATGTGTTCATCTCTTCAAATGGGATCTAAACTATGCTTATATCACTTTTATTTTAAAGGTAATATAGACAGGGGGGACTATTAGTCACCATTATGAAAACTCTTGGCCATTATCCTATAATCATATTAGAGTCACATCCAGCCCTTTCTCCTAATTATGATGCACAACAAATTGGATAAGGCTTAACGTCAAATCACTAACAGATCCAATTTATTACTCGTGACTCCACTTTGCCATCATAACTACTTTGCCAGGGGTAACAAGTGGGAAGCATAGGCCAGGAGGTTTTTATTGTATAACAGGTTACTTAAAAGAAAACTTAAGGATCTAAAGAAGGGTGGAACTTCAGGGAATGCTTGATCGAGTGAGGACTACCATTAATTTTGAAAATTTGAAGATCATTATTACATGAGGACATGCAATCGATATGCTTTCAATATGATTTTAATATATCAGTATATGCTTTCAATTCTACACATGTTGATTTTTTTAGTAAATGTTTATAATGTTAAAGTAGATGTTAAGATATCATTATTTTCATTTTGATAATTGATAGTATTTAAATTATGGTGAAGATAAAGAAAAATGAGATTTTGCATCGAAGATTTACATAATGTTTTTAACTAGTCATATGTTGCATTCATTTGAATGTACGCCCAATATATTTCCTTTGTATAGGAATTTAGGAATGTGACTTTTGAGTAGACTTGATTTCTTTTTTTCTTTTTTTTTTGGTTTTATTTTGTCATTTTTTATTTTTCTTTCAATGAACGTCTAAAAATTGGTTTAATGCAAATATGGTGTCCTCATTAAATGAGGAAACTATTTAATATTCATGATATTTATCTAATTATTTCTCTAGTTATTATAAAAAAAAATTCTTAATTAGTTTGATTTTGTTGAGAAACTTCATCTTTCTTCAATTTATTGGAAAACACTTAATTACATGACATTTATTTGAAGTTTACCCCTTCTCGGTGTTGGATTCTTTAACTATAGCCTATAGTCATAGTCAGGAGCATAGTTTATAGTGATAGGGTGCATTGGAATTGTTCTCTAGTTATGAATGTCTCAAGAAATAGCAAGTTTTGGTTAGGATATTTAGACATTTCAAAATTATTTAAGATTAACTTGGTGTTCTAATATGTCTTTATGTAAAAGTGTGTTGCTTTAGTATGCATCAGTATGTATTTCTATTTATGCAATCCAACGTTCATGATATGTTTTAGACATAAAATGATATGATGTTTCATATTATTGTCAATACTAAAAGCTATTGGTCCATGATCTCTATTTGAAAATCATGGAGGGTTATTTAATAAATATTAATTGTGAGAAACTCTTACTGAAGTTTTTTTATTTTGCATTAATGTATTGCTTCAAGTGGTCATTGGTGTACACATATTTGATCTTGTTTTCTGAGGAGTTACTTAATTTGGTCATCTTGTGTGCGAATAACTTATTTTTTTAACATGGCATCAGAGCCCATTTGAAGACTTTCCCCCATTGTTGATCAATATCTTGAACCTGTGTTGTCACATGCATCAAAATATTTCTTGGTTCGACTATTTCTATGCATTCATACGTTGACAACATTTCTATTACATTCAGTGTGTTTCTTTCAATTGGAAATATTTTTTGTTTCACTTGAAAAGGTTTTTGTTTTCCCAAGATAAAACTAATTTTGTCAAATCCTAATGTATAAAGTTTTATTATACCCTTTTAATTTTTTTCCCGAGTTAATATTTTAGTTTAACTATTTTTATTCTTGTTTTGATACTCTTTTTGGTCTATGTATGTTCTTTTCCATGTTCTTTGTAAGATCTCAAAAAATCAAAACTAGAGTGGAAAGTTTTTTATTTTCTATGTATGTTATTTGTGATGTTATTATATGATCTTAGCAAATTAGAAATAGAGAGAAACATTGCATTTAATCAACAATCTAAGTGGTATCTAACCCCATTAAAGTTAATATTTTTTTTATTTTTTTTTTTAATTTCACTTGTTTTTGTGTGCAATCGCCTTGAATATTTTTCAGGGAAAAACAAGGGCTTTGGAGTGATCCAAAAATGGAAGGAATAATAAACAATTGTCTTATTTAGATGCTTAAAGTTGTTTAAAGAGTTCAGCTATTAATTAATCATGAGATAAAAACAGAGATATGAACAGCAAAAAAAGAGACAAAGACAATAAGATCTTGATAACGACATTCACCAATGAGTGGCTACATCTTCGGGCTTGCTTCCAAGTGGAGGACCTCTTTATTGATCTTCAAATGCTCAAGTTCTCTTACAATGGCTCCATGTTGTTACATAACATGATTTAGATCTATTGTGCAAGACCTCCTTGCCCAGACGCATGTATGTTTCCTCAAACTCCTCTCCCAAACATGACAAAAAGGCCTCTCAAAACATGAGAAAAATCCAAAATACATAAACTGCTCCTCAAATTCCCTACATCAACAAGTTACCCGCAAGCTCCAAAAGGCCTAGTTTATATAGGTTTTAGTCTCAACAAGAGAAGCCTAAGTTCTCCTGAATATGTGGCCTCTTTTTGGGATCACATCCCCCTTCAAATGGCCAAAATATCCCTAAAACACCAATTCTGGACCAAAACTTTAATAAAAAATCCACTCTGTAACAAAAATTTGACAAATACATAGAGTAGCCCCTTTGGGCTAGGTGAATGCCCTTAGGAAAAGATCATATGAATCTCATATGGCCAATCACCAGCCCTTTGGGCTGCATGCTGGCCTTTGATAAGCTCTAGCTCCTGGTTTTGGGCGCATTACACGGGACCTGTGGCTAGTAGTTATACCCACCGCGTGCAACCATAGGGATAAGCCCCCTGGTTATGTGGCATATCTGAATCCAAGGGAAAAGTAATAGAGGTGCTGGTGATTAGGGCCAGGCCCTTTTACTGTTGAATGATAGTCATATGTTATTGCTCGGAATCATGGGTTGGGCTTAGCCCAAGCCCCCACCCTTTCCAACCCATTACAATATGCAACATGTAAATAATTACAATGTGTCTTGTATAAACAAGGCACACACACGACGCGTTGGTGTTGGGTCTCTCCTCAAGTCGTTTGCTTGGTGGGTTGGTTGTGGGTTCAAAACCAATGGACCCCCAAACATTTTTAAACATTGTCACTCATGCTCTGACTAGGTGTCAGGTGGATGCCCATGCCTAGGCCACGTGACACCACCACATATGCCCGAAAATTGACAAGTGTCACATGCCACATGTCCAAATTTGATTTGATCTTTCCCAATCAACTACTGCCATGTGTCTCTGCCACATCATCATCATGAGGTTTCTTTGGTGATGTCATGTTGACGTTAGCGTTGACTTTTTTCCAATTTGACCTTTGACTTTTTAGTTGTTTGAGAATATGATCAGAATACGTTAACTCTTGCATACAGAGCCCGTTTGAGAAACTAAATATATGGCCGAAATCAGTGCAATGAGATGGACGCAATGGAATTAGTTTCATCCAATTATGAGAACTTTCATTTTTTAGCATTTTCTGGGGATCCTCCTAGATCATTCCTCCCCACTCGGAAGCATTTGGACCACCAAAAGTATAGTATCAGTTGGTAACTAAGTGAGGATATTATTTCCTCACCTTTTCGGTCTCCATCCACTTGGCCTGACTTGGATTTGTTCCCTTCAATACCACTCGAAGATACTCCACATCGCCCCTGCGAGAAGTTTGGGCTCTTTTGTCTAATATGGTGTCTTCCTCCAACTTGTTCATATATTCAGGAGAAAAATATTCGATGGTAGGAATATGAACATTCTCTCCTTGATCCTCGATCATAGGAGGCTCATACAATCTCAAGTTTTCCACATTTACAACTGAATAGATTTGCATATATGGAGGCAATTCTAACCGGAAAGCATTAGTACCAATCTTGTCTAAAATTTTGAAACGACCATAACGAATTGGTTTTAGCTTTTTACCTCACCTTGCATCCTTTCCTTGTTGATGTATAACTAGACTTTATCTCCTGCCTTGAATTGATGATCAACTCAATGCATGTCATGCCTTGCCTTGTACTTGGCCTGGTTTTTCTCCAACTGTTCTTGTATCTCCTGATGGATCAACTGGATATGTTCAATGAACTTCGTATCCCAGTCCACATCACTGTGTCCTTCTACTGCAATGTCTTTTCCAAAGATAAAATCCAAAGGAGACTTTGGCAAGTACCCCAAACAAGTTTTAGATGGAGATCTCTGAGTAGAAGAATGTTTGGCTCGATTATACGCATGTTGTACATAACATAGATGTTCATCCCAAATCTTAGGATTTTTGTTGCAATATGCCCGAAGTAGATGAACTAATGTCCTATTCACCACCTCTATCTACCCGTTCGTCTATGGATGAAAAGTTGTGCTCTTCTTTAACCTGGTGTCCATAAGTTCCCATAAGCTTGACCAAAATTTCCCCAGGAATTTGGAGTCTCGATCAGATACAATAGAAGTAGGTAAACCAAAATGAACCCATACATTTTCAAAGAACATTTGAGTTGTTTGTTCAGCTGTGACCTATTTTTTTACAAGGAATCAAGACACACATTTTGTTGAACCTATACACAACTACATACAGGTAATCATGACCTTTTCTAGACATAGGCAGTCCCCCCACAAAATCCATAGATACACTTTCCCATGGTCTA
>SNQJ01S0025556.1:38437-55313 GCA_010110895.2 Picea sitchensis
TCCAAATGAAAATGTCTCCTTGGTATATATAGGAGACTAGGAGGTATAATTACAACTAATGGAATAAAGCTGACATAAATAAAGTAACATTACTAATGTAATATGCCCCAATTAAGGGGTAATGAGCCAATATTAGGGCTTAACAGTCTTCATGAAAAAAACATATTAACCAAGGTAGAGCGTTTGTGGGCTATGCATTTCCTTTTTAGTGCCCCTTATTGACTTCAACTTGGTGATACATGTAAAAAAGAAAAATGCTAAAGGGCTTGGAAAAAACATGCTTCAGAAACAAAAATAGAAAATCGATGTGGCTAGCCCTCAACAAAGGCACCCATAAATGAGACAATACGAGCCCTTGTATGTCATGAAACCCAAAAATCTAGAAGTCTAGCCCCCATCCACCTCACATGCACTACATGACCCAAAGAGGATCGTTCTTGGAAACATCCCCTACTTGAGGAATTGGTTCACCCAATAAGGTATTGTGACACCCCTCCCATATCTAAATTTGGTCAATTGCATAGGGTCTTTGAGCACTTGCTTAATTTGAAAAGTTAGGTTTGATGCACATGTTTAGGTGGCTCTTGTATTAGGTGTGATTTTACTTGCTATGGTACATTTGACTTGAGATCCTTAGAGGGTGCATTCATTGTCTTTGTAGGACCTTGCTTGGTGGACAATTTTGGAGGAGCAAGCCTAGCTTGGGCCTTCATTGGGGCTTGAAGCCCATAGGTTGGATGCCATGACCCACACCTTTGGGAGCAACAGATGATGAACGTTGCCTGTGGAGGCAAGAGAAGACACCTTGGAGGACCTCACCTATCCCTTACTAGCCTAACGACTTGCCTCTGGAGGCTAAAGCACTACACTTTTGGGCTTGACGTTTTTTTTGGGGCTAGGGTTTGATGATGGTAGTGATGCTTGATGAGGATTTGGCATGGTTGATGAAGAGGAGGATGCTTGGCATGATGGCACTTGGCTTTTGGAAGCCCCACCTCTCCCTCGACAACTCAACGATTTGCTAGAAGTGCCAAAATGTCACCCCCTAGGAGCATGATGTCATCTTTAGGGTTTTCTTTTTCATGTAAAATCAAATTATAATTTGTGAAGGGGCAATTAAAGGGGGCAACCTCCTTAATTGTGTTTTACCCTAATATTATGTGGACAAACTTCATTTTTAGGTCTTGTATAAATAAGAGACCAAGATCATTTCATTTTCATAACTCACTCTATCTTGAGCGAAGACAATCTTGGTTGGAATTTTCTCTCTTTGGGCAAATCGATTTCTCTCTTTTCTTGTGCAATTTTGGATGCTATCTTGTCTATTGTGGAGATAAAGTGGTGCGCTACCTTGTAATGTCCCTACTTTGGGACATCAGGGTATTACACAGTGTTATGATGACCAGGGTAGCTGGTTGGAGATTATAGCGAGTACATGAGCTATTGAGGGATATTTTGGGGTCCAACTGGCATCGCTCATCCTATTTCATCATTATGATCTATTCCGCACAGATTGGCTTTGGTTTCGTTGCATTCCGACGATTTCCATGATTTTGAGTATTTTGAGCTATAGGTTAACTAAATTCACTGAAGAGGTCATTTTGGGCACAATACTTGGAGGAACCTCTCAGTGTAATAGCTCATTGGAATTAGGAGGAACAACACTACAGGATAGAATGATGAGAAGTGGCTTTCAGTGGTCAGGGAAGCCACAAGGAGAGATAAGGCGCTTTTCAGAGGTAAAAAGGTTAATTAATTAATTAAAGTGATTTAATTAATTAATTAAAAATTAATAAAGTAAAAGTCACTTTGGAGGGACAAGGTGAGCAGGAAGTATAAAGAAGAGGCAAGGGCCTCTACTATCTCATTCATTCATGTATGATTATCATTTTGATATCTGGCTTCTAGCTAGAGAGCCCATACCTTGGGGGTTTTGACTTAACAAACTCTAGAGGACGATTCGATGGTGAAAGATTCCACCTAGCTTGTCCCAAGCTTGGTCTCAAGGATGCAATACTCTCCCACACCATTCTAGTTCAGATCTACTCAGTGCAGGAGGGTTCTACACCAGCCACAGGCACAGGAAGAGAAGGAGGGCGCACCATTTGGGGTTTCCAGCAAGGGGGGCGCACCATCCATTGAGGGAGGTTCGTTCTAGGTGATTGGCAGGGCTTTTGGAGATTCTAGCACCTAGGTTTTCATTGTAGGGCCGTGGCCATTAGATCTAGTGCATTCCGGTGGAGTTTTATGTGTCATTTGATTTATTGGATGCATGGGACGAATTGGAAGAGAGGAGCACACTTCAAAAAGTGATTTCAGCCATTTGGTAGATCAGATCTTCATCATTTCGCTTGGGACTTCACCAGGGAGGTAACCAAGCCCCAATCTATCATTCTAGTGGTTTTGTGGAGCATTTGGAGGCCTCTAGGAGACATGCCGAATTATTTAGGGTTTTAGGCATCCAGGGGGGCGCACCATTCCTTGAAGGGAGGTTAGATCCATGACTTTGAGAGGCGTCTTGAAGATTTGAGCACCTAGGTTGTCCTTGCATTTGCCCAATCTACAATTTGGCATATTTACCAGAGGGTTTGGACATCTTTGGCAGCAGGGCCAAATTGTTGAGGCTATTCAGGGTTCCAGCAGGGCGTGGCATCTTCCATCTTGGGGGTTTGGCACTTCATACGACCCAAATCTATTCTTGCATTGGTCTTCATAGAGTATTCAACCTTTGGAGGCTTGTAGTCTTCTATTGGAGCATTTTGTAGCAGCTTCTATTGTGCTTATTGGTGCCATCTGTTGAGCATTCCAGATCGGCCTTACTCTTGTATCAGGTTCTCACTCATTATATTAATAAAGGTCAGATCTTGCTATTGGTTCCATATTTGGTGTATCTTGTACTTTCATTGATTGAATCTTCAGATCTATGTGTGATTATTGAACATAAACCCTAAGGCCAAAATCAAGAGGTCAACCTGCAAGTAAACACATAACAAACAAGTAAATCAACAAAGTGTTTGACGAATACCACATTCAGTAAAAGTTTAAAATTCATCCAAACTGTGATGTTCCTGGCATATTGGCTTGGGAACATTACATACCTTCTTGGAGACTTGTCTTTGCATGTGGATGATATTTTCTTGGTAGATGAGAGTTTTGTCTTGCTATCATTGAAATTGGTAAGGAATTTTCTACAATTGTTGGTATTTTCTTCTTGTTTCATGTTATTCTTGTCTTAAAACCCTTGGAGGAGTATAAGGGCATACACCCTCCACCAAGTTCATCTTTTTTTTTTGTAAGTAAGATTCTATAAAAACCCTTTCAAAATAAAAAATTACAGCATCAACAGTTTAACCCAAATTGTAATAGCTGAATTGCCCCGAGGGGAAACCAATTCAGCCAACCTAATAGGTCGAGAACCAATGTATCAAGATGCCAGTGATAGGACATCGTCTAACCACAGAAGTAACATCGCCCACAGGGGGAAACCGATTTACTATTCCAGCTAAGACTGACATAGGTCAAACCAGACAAAATATAACTAAAAGCGACAAGTGGCAAAATAGAATCTAAACAACCAGTGGACCATGCAGAGAGACACCTGTGCAGTTCAGGTTGTAGGCTTGTAGCATGGCCATGCGTCCCGAGAGGTGGCATTGAGCGTTGGAGCTGTGTCTGGTGCTGCGTCCTCCTCCGAATTCCCGTGCGTAGCTGGTACCAGGATCAACTGTTTATTCCCTGATGCATTTGGTTCCACATCTGAGGGGTGGCACAATCCATGCAAGGCTAAAAGCATTTGCAGGAATTGTGTCCCCTTCCCGTCCAAGATTTCCAGGCAAAAATGCAGGTCGTCCAAATCCTTTCGTAATTCAAACACCAGGCCTTGCAGAATTGCAAGGCCTTCTTGTATCTTTGTGCAGGAAACACAGTCTGCACAGGAGTGAGGTTGCTCTTGTTGATGTCCATGGCTGGCGTCGAAGCCTTCACTCGGAGCTTGGGCACGGTGAGCTTGGGTTGGGGGCGAATGGACTGACGAAGGCTCATGTGCTGAATTCGATCCTGCATGCATAGGGCGAGGTGAGGGGCGAAAGACCACTGAGGCTATGGCCATACTGCATCGAGGAGGTTGGCGAGGAGGGTGATGAACTGTGAGAGGGTGTAGGCGGGGGACGGAGTGCCAAGCGCGGTCGATTTGGTTTCCAAGCCGAGCCGCGTTTGGGTTTCACTCGCTGTCTCGACATGACTGAGGCGTTGTGAGGCCAAGCAAGCACAAGAAGAAAGTTAAGGAAGCCAAGGAGCAGYAGGGGAGAGCGCAGTTCGCTGGAGGACTTGGCCAAGAGCGAATAAAGTTGCGAACACGCCTGKTGAGGTTCATGGTGCAAATAACGCTGGTGGAAGAGGACACACACGAGCAGAGTAAAGACTGATCCATTGAATTGATCCATCGAGGGGACGGGAGGCCAAAGCAGGGCGCACTAAGAGTAATGGCGCTCTGGTTACAATGGAGCTGTGTTAAATGCATGGTGCGGGAGGGAGGGGAGGGCATGCGCCTGTCACGTGGCTGGTGCCACGTTGGCTGTCACCTGTCCTTCCCATCTGACATCTGGGCGACACTATCAGCCCACCCGGGGAAATGTCGATGGCTAGAGCCTTTTTCTTGCATCTCTGGAGGATGGGATGCGTCTGGTGGATGGAAGCTTGGTAGAGAACGTCCGTTCTCTCCAAGTCTGTTCCAATATTGATGAGATCATCTACAATCCGATTCACTTTCTGTCTCACATGCGAGGGGATGAGGGCTTGATTGGGTCGGATAAGCGTCGCAATTGTCCTGAGACCATAAGATAGTCGCCAACAGGGCGAGATTTTTTCTGGATCTGCCCTGTTCAGGATTTTCTGGAAGAGATTGAGTATCACTTGCAAATCGCCTTCCATTATTAGTTTATGGAAATTATGTTCTAGAGCCAATTGCAAACCTCTTGTGAGCCCCCACAGTTCTGCAACATTGTTTGTGGTATGGCCTAAGCTTCCCATAGTGATGAGTAAAATGTTCCCCCGATGGTTTCGAAAGACCACTCCGAAGCCTGCTGCACCCGGATTTCCTTTGGAGGCTCCATCGAAATTCAATTTGATAAAATCATCAGGAGGAGAGGACCAATGAGAGGGGCTGTCCCTGAAGGAGTGATTCTGAGGAGTGGAGGGTGAACTCTGTTTTAAAGTGAGATTCCAGTTTTTCAAGATGCTTTGTTCTTGAATTGGACAGGTTAGGTCCGTTTCAGTCCAATGCTGCAAGCTAATTGTTTCTATTATATTGGTGCAACTTCGGGTCCAGCAGTGTTTCCAATCGTGCTGAATGTTTCGGAAGATTCTTCGATTCCTTTCCTTCTAGAGTTGCCAGAGGATGAAACTAGGGAGTAATTGCCATATGCGGTTTAATATGGGCGATTGGAAGGCCACATCTCTCCACACTCTTCGATGGTTTTGCTTATGCTTTCCCGCTTGCGATCTGAAGTGCGCATGATAGACGCGCATTGATCCCAAACTTGGGTGTTGAAGGGGCAAATGTTTAGCAGATGATTCATCGATTCCGCCTCCTTCATGCACAACAGGCATATGGATGTCCCTGTGAACCCCCTTTTCATGAGATTGTCCCAAGTGAGAATGCTACCATGTGCCACCAACCAAAGGAAGATATTGATTTTGGGCCAATGCTTAAGTGACCAGATTTTGTTCCAAATTTTCCCAGGGGGGAGGAGATTGAAATTTGCCTTGACGGCGTAGGCTTTGTGGATGTTGAAAGTGCCCCTTGAAGAATGTCCCCATCGCAAGATGTCCACTCCTGGAAGAATGGGGATTTTCCTGGCGCTGGTCAGGTTGTAACGTAGTTGTAGGTCCACGTGCGCTTCAATGTGAAGGTCCTCTCCTGTGGATTTCTAGCATCACCAGGTGGCATCCGAAGAGTTGTCCTTCCAATAATCTGCCACTTTTGTCATTCCCCCTTGGGTAGTCGGGTTGCGGAAGGTGTCATCCCAAGCCTCTTGCGCCAGAATAGGTAACTGCTGCCACGAGTCATTCCAGAAGAACGCTGTTTGAACATTACGGATTTCCCAAAAGGCATGATTGACCACTAAGATTCAATTCTGCTTGGCAGCCATCCAAATCAAGGAGCTTGGGGTGTCTCCGTTCCATCTGACGAGGTTTCTTTCAACTATGTTGGGTGTGTACTTTCTTCTCCAAAGCTTGGCCCAAAGATCTTGAGGTCTCTTCAGCCATCTCCACCAGATCTTAGCTCTTAGGACTTTGTTCATAGTTGAGGGGTCTTTTATTCCTAGACCCCCTTGAGCCTTAGGTCTGTAGAGCTTTTCCCAGCTGATCATCTCCAGTTTTTTCCTTGTTTTGAACCCCTGCCAAAGAAAGTTCCTTTGTAGGGTTCTGATAGCATTGAGAATGAAGCTAGGAGCTGTAAGGGCTGAGAAGGTGTAGATTGGCAAGGCCTGCAACATGGACTTGAGCAGGGTGAGGCGACTTGGAAGATTGAGAAGACAGTAGGTCCAAGAGGAGAGTCTTTTCGAAAAGGAGGTGAGGAGACTTTCCCATGGGCTATTTCTGAGGGCTCTGTCAAGGAGGGGGATACCTAGATATTTGGACGGAAGGGAGCTTCGAGTGAAACCCAAGATTTCTGTAATGTGGAGTTGAATCGACAGCGGGGTGTTGAAGAAGAAGATCTGGGATTTGTCCTTATTAATGTCCATTCCTGATGCCTCACAGAAGGTTTGAATAATGGAGAGGATTGTTTGGGCCTCATGGGCTGTAGGGGAACCCATCATTAGAGTGTCATCAACAAATTGACTGTGAGAGATCGGAGGATCTATGCCATGCAAGGTTAATCATGCCAGTGTCTTATTTGCTATAGCAGCTTGGATGGAGCGGCTAAGACCTTCTGCCATGATAATGAAGAGGAACGAGGATAGAGGATCTCCTTGCCTGATCCCCCGGGTGGGAGAGAAGGGGCGAGAAGGGACTCCATTAATGAGGATTGAAAAGAAAGCATAGGAGGAGAGATGCAAGATCCAGTCTACCCAGGAAGGGTCAAAACCAAAGTCTAGGAGCACCGAGCGCATGTAGCCCCAACTTAACTTGTCAAAAGCTTTGGAAAGGTCAAGTTTTAAAAGCATACTTGGAGTGAGAGTCTTCTGTAACAAGTGGATCACTTCATGCGCCAAGATGACGCTATCCAAGATTTGTCTTCCTTCCACGTACCCTGATTGCTCCGGTGAAATGATGAAGGGGAGGATAGGCTTGAGTCTCCGAGCGATCACCTTTGTTAAGAGCTTGTAGATGACATTGCAGAGAGCAATTGGTCGGAACTGTTTGGGGTGGTTTACTAGCTCTTCTTTGGGAATAAGGGTGAGGAAGGTAGCGTTAAGGGCTGGAAGGACTTGACCTGAGACTCTGGAGTCTTCAATGATTTCCCATACCTCCTCCTTGACCATTTTCCAACAATGATGAAAAAAGTCTGAAGTGAAACCATCCAGTCCCGGAGCTTTTCCCATAGGGGTGTCATGGAGTTCTTGATCCACTTCCTCGAGCGTGATGGGCTGTAGCAGAGTTGCATTCTGTTCCTCCGTGATTGTAGAGGGTATGTGTTGCGTGACTTGTGCTATGGCTTGAGATTTGTTCCCCTGGGGTTTCGTCAAGAGATTTTGATAATAGGTAACCAACTCAGTTTCCAGATCCTCATGAGAGTGGAGGGTTTGCTCGTTTTCTGTGATCAACTGTGTATTGTGATTTGCATGTCTTCTTTGAATAATAGACCTGTGGAAGAACTTGGTGTTTCGATCGCCCTCCTTTAGCCATTGGATGCAGGACTTTTGCCTCCATAAGATCTCTTCTTGGGCCTTTCTTTCCTCCAGCTTTTGGCTTATTGCTGCTTCCTATGTTTTGAGATCCTGAGAGATGCCCTGATCGTGGATTTGGCTTTTTATGATGCCCATTTGATTCGATAGTTGCTTTTGGGCTTCAAAGATATTGCCGAAGGTTTGTTTATTCCAGGCCTTGAGCTTTTGCTTGAAGTTTTTGAGTTTTTGCTGGAATCTATACATCTTGGAACCATGTGGAACTGATGCCTCCAACCACCAAGTGTGGGCGTTTTGTTGAAAGTCCGGGTGATTGAGCCAAAACCGCTCCATCCTGAAGGGTTTACGTCCTGGAGTGGCAGGAATGTCAAGCCAAAGTTGGATGGGCCAATGATCCGACCCATGGACATCGAGAATGCGCACTTCCAGTGCTGTGCTTTCATGTTCCATCATGAGAGAATCAGAGAGAAGGAAGCGGTCCAACCATCAAGCTATCTGATGAGATCCAGTTCTTCGATTCGTCCAGTTGAAGATGCCATTTGGAGTGTCTATGTCGATGAGGCCTAGTTTGTCAATTATGCCCTGAAAGTTCCCAAACTCCACTTCGAGTTGGCGCGTTCCTCCTCTTTTCTCTTCCAGATTGCATATCATGTTGAAGTCCCCTCCAAGAATCCATCTGTTCCTTGCCATTAGGATGTCCAGTCCCTCCAGATTCCTTAAGAAGGCATTTTTGTCCCTTGGTGTAGCTGGTTCGTAAACGTTTGTCAGGGAGCCAGGCTTGTTGGAGCCGATGAGTCGATATGTGGCAGAGATGGACCATCTGGTTGTGAAAAAATTGTCCAGGGTGATTGAGCTTGGGTTCCAAAGAAGTGCCAAGCCCCCTACTGCGCCCGTAGCATCAGTGTAGATACCTTTCCCTTGCTTCCAGCAGCTAGGGAGAAGTTTATCCATTTCTCTAGTGGCACATTTTGTTTCTTGAAGCATCATTATGTCTGGTTTTTCTGCTCTGATAATCTCCCGTAGTAGCTTCTGTTTACTATGACCGTTGAGTCCCCTTATATTCCAAAAGATGATCTTCATGATGAGGATGGGGAGGCGATAGGGGGAAAGCTGTCAGATATGAGATGGATCTGACCAGAGTTGACCATAAAGTGTCCGATCTCTTGGATGACGTTGCTGGTTGATTTCCGTCCTCTTTTCTTTTCATCTTTCTGAGATTTGCATTGCTCTTTCTGTGTATTTCCTTGTATGCCCAAACTCGAGATGGATTTGGCGGTGGAGCCTGCTGTGGAGTTGAGGAAGACCTTGTGGACTTTTCTCAACTGGTCTGGAGGGATGGTATAAAGTTTCTGGTGTCGATAAGCTTGTTCCAGATGCTCCAGGTCTACTCCCGCCAAATCTTGCTCATTTAGATCCATTTCTGCGTCACCATCTTCTATCTCTGAGGGTTCTATGACTGTGGTGTTGGAGTTGGGTGGAGAAGTGGTTTGGGCCATACCTGGGGTGTCCACAACTTTCCCTTTCTCTGGGTTTTGATACTTTTTCTCTGTAGGAGGGACCTGTGGGGCATCCATGTTCTCTGGAAGTTGTTGCAAAGCCTCAAATTGGTTGCTGGAGGTCGGTTCCTTGTTGGCCGGGCCTGCTGGTCTTCTTCCTCCTTGTCTGCGTCTGCTTGCTACCTGGATAAAGCCATCTTTGTTTTTGCTTGCTTCTGGGTTTTCGTCTTTGCTTATTGTATTGAGGGGGCAGTCCCTGAAGAGGTGCTCATGCTCATGACATTTTCTGCATCTAAACGATATGTGTTCATAGTCAATGGTTTGCAGCCAGTCCTCATCATGATATTCCAAAGCAATGGAGTGGCATTGAAATATTCAGGTAAACACAAATGCACGCGTAGGAAGTATATCTTTGTTGCTTCGTGGCCTTCGAGGATTTAACATATACTCTAATGGTATTGCCGATGCCAGCCAGGACCTCTTCCAACCAGAACTGCTGTGGCAGGGAATAGAGTCTTATCCACACTGGGGCATGTGCAAAGTCCTCTGTTTCAGGGCTAAATTTCTCCGTCCAAAATCTCAAGAAAAGCCCGTCGAGTTGAAGAAATAAGGCCCTCCATCAAAAATGCGATTCCTCTCCTCCAAATTATGCAGGATTATAGTGAAGAATCCTTTGGATCCCAGCTGGAGATCGTAATGGCCTTTGGACTTCCACCATTGTTGTATCCATTTTACCAGCGCGCGTTCAGAGAGCCAAAGCCCTAGAAATTTCCCCACTAGGGCGTAGTCTCTCATGTATTGCTTTTGTTCTTCAATCCTGGGTGTGCTTATGATGTACTTTGGGGCTTGCGGCGCTTGGGGAATACATTTCCCAGGTATCCATGGACGTGCTGCGCTTGTTGGTGTTTTCCTTGAATCTATGTCCGTTTCTTTGTCCTTGAATGTGCCCTCAAAGAGGAGCTACGAGCATAGATCTGGCGGAGGTTCAAATATTGGGCACCTGGAACCCCCTCCGTTGTTTCCATGCGCCGTTGCTTCACTGTAGGAGGTGCCTTGCGACCCTCCTTCACTGGGAATCATTGAGCCCCTGCAGGGGCGGCCAAGTGCACTAGAGCTAAAGCAACCCTAACCCTAACACACAGAGCGGTCCCTTATTTCTTGTTTTAAGTAGCAATTCCGATTCCACCAAGTTCATCTTAATTGTTATTGGATAAGTCATTTTCAAAGGTTGCTAGGAAGAGTATAAGGGCATTCACCCTCTTAGATTTACCTTCCTAGGTTTTGCATACTCTAGGGAGTAAAAGGGCTTATACCCCTCGAGGAGTTGCAAACCTAGCCTTTAAACCCAAGACTCTATAACCCATTAGCAAGGCACTAATCTACTTTTGCATTGGAGAAATAAAACACTTGCATTGGAATGCGTGAATTTTCAAGATATTGGTTTTGTTCAAAGTGGAATCAATTCTTCATGCTGTAGGTTTGCTTGAGCCACTAGGGCGTTTAGCTTGGCCAAGGATTTCTTATTGTTGTTGTAAATTTAATGCTACAACGATTAGGTGTAGAAATTTCAGACCCCAACTCGGATTCAAGTTTCAATTAGACACATAGTTTAATGCCCAACCCACATTGCAAATTTAGCCTGCTATTTTGTTAGCAGAAAATTAAATGTTCATGAATAGAAAACACATGAAGTATGCTACAACAAAAAACTTAGAAGTAAACACACCCAAAAAATTTATACTCAGAGATTTTTGGTTTAACTTCGACCCTGGAAAAACCCACAAGGGGAAAACCAGTGAGAGAGGGGCTTTTATTATTTTCAAAGCTTTGAGAAAGAATTTCTTACAACAATCATCTTCAACATTTAATACACAAACTTATCTTGGTTTTTGTTCTCAAAACCCAGCATAGAAAATCGTGTCTTCAACTCCTCGATTTCTATGCCCAGAAATCCGTTCACAATACGGCTGTCACAACAATAAATGCTGTACGGTTCTTCTAGAAATTCATGCCATCTCTTGATATAATTTATGCATAAATTTGAGGTTGTATCCTCCCTCGATTTTTTGTGCCAATAGCTCCAAGAAATTTGTGCAGCGCTCAATCTCGATTTCTGTGCAGATATTTTGCTGTGCCTGCTTAGAATCCGTACGGTACGGCCCAATACTCGTTGTACCTTCCTCTTCGGATTCTGTGTTGTTACTCGCTCATTGCTGCTGCTCGTTGTTTCTCTTGTTGCAACTTGCCCTGCTCTTTCTTAGCTCGACTCTCTCTTCTCTTGCTCTCTCCAAATCGCATGAAGAAGGATACCAAGTGAATGGGGGCGCCCTTTCCCTAATTCGACCTCATGAGGGAAGGTGAAGAGACATCTAATCTAACGGTGGGGGATAGATTAGATGGATGGCTAAGATGAAATGACTTTTCACTCACCCATTTCATTTCACTTTCATAAAGTCTCATTTAATTTCATATCTCATTAAAATTAATGCACTTAGGGACCACATTGAACACTTTCTCACCCGTAGGCACCTAAGTGATGAGAAACACTTGTCCTTGGTACTTTATTAATTTAATTCAACACTCCCTCTTACGGAGGAAAGTGTTCCTCACCACCCCAAGCTTATCTCTGAAAGGCTCAAACTTCCCTCTCCCCAAAGATTTTGTGAGGATGTCCGCCACCTGCTCATCTGTGGAGATATACTGTAGCTCAACTGCTCCTCTCTGAACATAATCCTGGACGAAGTGATATCTAATCTCAATGTGTTTAGACCTGTCATGAAAAACTGGATTCTTAGAGTGTTTGATGCAACTCTAATTGTCACAGTAGATCATTGTGGGCCTCATCTGCACACCAAATATCCCAACCAACAACTTGCGAAGCCAAATGGCCTCACAACTGGCCTGACTGGCTACCATATACTCATCCTCTGCAGAACTTAAAGCCACTAACTTTTTCTTTCGACTGAACCAAGACACCACTGCTGAGCCCAATCCAAAGCAACAACCTGAGGTAGTCTTCCCGTCACTGGCACATTTTGTCCAATTTGAATCAGTGTAGCCAATCAATCTAACTCCATCCCCTCTCTCATAGTTCAGGCCATAATCCACCGTACCCATAAGGTACCTAAGCAAATGTTTTCCTTCCACCCAGTGTACTCTCTAAGGCTCCACCATGAATTGACTAAGTGAGTTGACAACAAAACAAAGATCTGGTCTGGTGTTGACCAGATACATCAGCGAACTAATCAACTGATGAAACAACGTGGGATCAACCAACTCTGACTTGGAAGAATAAAGCTTCTTCCAATTGGTTATCATAGGAGTGGATATGGGCTTACAATTCTCCATCCGAAATCTCCTTAGAATATCAACACCATATTTGCCTTGTCCTAGAAAGATGTGTCCAGGCTCCTGCCAAACCCCTTGCACTCCTCCTGGTGCTCTATACTGGACTCTGGCACTCCAGTCACAATCTTTGTCAAGATCTTCAGAGCCCCATGGTGCGAATGGGCCATCCTCCTATGCCATAAATCACAAAGGTCACTGCTGCTAGCACTGTGCATCAATGCTCTAGCAGGTTGAAACATGAGCTTGTACAATTTCTCATGCCGGATCCCAATCACTTTGGCCGAAGTGATACTAGATCCCTTAGGATACAAGAGAAAATGTCCATCACGGAACAATACTAGTGAGAGATGCTTTTTATTATTTTCAGAATTCTGAGAAAGAATTTCTCACAGAGTCATCTTTAACATTTAATACACAAACTTATCTTGGTTTTTGTGCTCAAAACTCTGCATAGAAA
Source organism: Picea sitchensis (assembly GCA_010110895.2). Classification (NCBI taxonomy): domain Eukaryota; kingdom Viridiplantae; phylum Streptophyta; class Pinopsida; order Pinales; family Pinaceae; genus Picea; species Picea sitchensis. The sequence goes on from SNQJ01S0025556.1 coordinate 51,589, forward strand.
ACCGTGTCTTCAACTCCTCGATTTCTGTGCCCAGAAATCCGTACACAGTATGGCTGTCACAACAATAAAAGTTGTACAGTTATAGAAATTCGTGCCAGCTGCTGATATAATTTATGCAGAAATTTGAGATTGTATCCTCCCTCGTTGTCTGTGCCAATACCTCCCAGAAATTCGTGCAGCCCTCAATCTCGATTTCTGTGCAAATATTCTGTTGTATGACCTGCTCAGAATCCATACGGTACGGCCCAGTACTTGCTGTACCTTCCTCTTCAAATTCTGTGCTGTTACTCACTCCTTCCTGCTACTTGCTGTTACTCTGCTGAACTCGTTGTTACTCGACCTGCTCTTTCTCAGCTCGACTCTCTCTTCTCTTGCTCTCTCCAAATCGCATGAAGAAGGATACCAAGTGAATGGGGGCGCCTTTTCCCTAATTGGACCTCATGAGGGAAGGTGAAAAGACATCTAATCTAACGGTGGAGGATGGATTAGATGGATGGTTGAGATGAAATGACTTTTCACTCACCCATTTCATTTCACTTTCATAAAGTCTCATTTAATTTCATATCTCATGAAATTAATGCACTAGGGACCACATTAGACACTTTCTCACCCCTAGGCGCTTAAGTGATAAGACACACTTGTCCTTGGTACTTTATTAATTTAATTAAACATTAGGGCTGTAGAAAATCTCTTCTTTTACTTATTGTACACTTCCCAACCGCTGAAATTTACTTGTAAAACTCATATTATCATTCTGCTGTTCATTATCTATCTTTTTGATGGTTTACTTGTTGATTTTTGGGGTTCGATTTTGCTGCTGTAGCAAATCTTTGCTACAGCCATATGGCCGCCTTAGTAGAATTCTTAAAACATCATCTAGCAGCCCTAACTTGCCATCAAAGTCCATGCTTAAGTATTGGAATACTGCTTACTTGTTTAGCACTTGATTGTCCAATGATTCTTTGATACTTTTGATGGTAATTTTTACAGTTAGTGAATCGTTCTATTGCTGATATACATACTTGTTAACTGCTGCAATTTAGGACAACACTATTCACTTGCTTGTCCCTTTGATGTCTTGGCTTGTATTGCGATAAATAATCTTGTCTCATGCAGGTTTAACGCTTTGGAGCAGGTACTCAAGACCCTTGGCAACCATTCTTCACCACGGGATTCCTTTCCAAGCCTTCTTTTCGCTTTCATCATTGACCTAAGGGCTCCTTTCATCACCTCTCCATCCTTTGTCTCAATCCCCCTTGGGTCACTAGGGATTCCCCCCTTGTGTAGGCTTTGTCCTTCACTAAAGTGAGAGGAGGGTTTATCTAAAGCAATGTTGAAAAAATTGCCGAAAAAGTCGCGACTTATTCTGCCTCCCGAAAAATCGGCCCTTAAAAATCGCAATTTTTTGTCATTTCAAAAACTCGCGACTTTTTGAAAAAGTTGGCGATTTTTAGTAAAAGTCATGGGGCGCGCCCAGGCCATGGGCATAAACACGGTTTTCCCTTTTTCTTTTGCTCATTTCACTTGTTTGATGTTGGAGAAGGAAGGAGAAGGGTTTGTGGTCTTCCTCAATCATTGTGGAAGCAAGTAAACAACCATTTTCATCACCATCAAGGATTTTTAAGTGGAGCAGGGGTTCAATTTCATTTGCCAACCGGTGTTGAATCTTCCATTCATAGGTATGTATCTAAATCCCTCCATGTTAATGCTTTTTTCCCATAGATTTTTGCAAGTTTGCTTGCCTACGTTTTTTTTTTTTTGGTCATTTTGCCATGATTTTCATGCCCATAAAACAATGTAATGTTTTTCTTTTATGGGACAGCAAGCTTGAGCCTTGCTGTTAATTTTTTCTCCACCCTCTTATTGTCATTTTTCATTGCTAATAATCTAATCTAGAGGTCTGATTTTTTTACCAATGGGCTGTTATTTTTTTCTAGTGGGGTTTAATATTGTTTTCTTGTTTTTTTGTGCCTTAGGGTTGAATTTTGAAGCTGTCAATTTCATAAAAAAATATGCCAAAGCCTTTGGATCCATTTTGGGTGTATGGGATCCCTGAAGATGGGACAAACCGACAATGATTGAGTTGCAAACTCTGTGGGGTGAATATGTCAGGAGGGATTTGCAGGTTGAAATATCATTTAGCTAAAATCCCCAGACATGATATTGAAGTTTGTGGTAGCACAACCTTGAAGATTATGACAATTGCATTTGATTCAGTTGAAGCAAAGGATAAAAATAAAAATGATGTAGTGGCAAGGAAGGCCGAACTTTTAGTTAGAAGTTCAACGACATCTACCCCAGAGGGACAATGTAGTGGGAGGGGCTCCACAGATTTAAGCACTGGGAGGTTCTCGCCTTTTTTTCTTACACGAACCACCCATGGAGCACAACCTTCCATCAAGTCAGTGTTGAAGAAAAAGGAGAAGAAAGAAGCAGACAGGGCTGTGGGGAGGTATCTTTTCTGGAGTGACATACCTCTCAACATCACCAAGAATAATCCATTTTGGCAACCAATGTGTGATGCGATTGTTGTTGTTGGCCCACGGTATAAAATCCCTACCTTTGAGGAGTTGCGGGGGCCAATTCTTCAAGAAGAAAAGGACATCAACTCTAGATTGGCAGAGTTCAAGCAGTCATGGGAGATCTTTGGATGCACAATGATGTCTGATGGCTGGATAGATAGGAAGGGTAGGTCCCTTCTCAATTTTTTGGTACATTGTCCTAGAGGTACCGTGTTTATCAAATCAATAGATGCATCAACACATGTGAAAGATGCATCATTGTTGTGTGAGTTGATGGATGCGTTCATCCATGAGATCGGTATGCATGATGTGGTGCAAATCATAACAGATAATGCAACTAATTATGTGGTTGCTGGTAGGTTGCTGATGGAGAGGAACCGTTCATTGTTTTGGACTCCATGTGCTGCACATTGTATTGATTTGATGCTCGAGGATATGGGGAAAACCTCCTTCATCAAGGAGGTGATTGATCAGGCTAGGAGGGTCCCCAAGTTCATATATAACCATATTTGGGTTCTTAGCCTCATGAGGAGACACACCAAAAACAGGGAGTTACGACGTCCTGCAATCACTTGTTTTTCCACCAACTTCATTACTCTTCAGTCTTTGCTTCGATGTTAGTTTGAGTTGAAGCAAATGTTTGTTTGTGATGAGTGGTGGGATTCTACATATAGTAGGAGAGAGGATGGGAAAGCCATTGCTAGATTGGTGTATATGACTCCTTCTGGGAAGGAGTGGCAGAGGTGTGCTCAATGAGTGAACCTTTGGTAAAGGTTCTGATATTGGTTGATAGTGATAAGCCAACAATGGGCTATTTGTATGAGGCCATGGATAGGGCCAAAGAAGCTATTCGGGCTTATTATGTGGGAAAGGGTAGCCATGGGTTTCGTAGACAGATGTTATTATGGGATTTGATTGATACTCGATGGATCGGGATGCTCCATCGACCCATTCATGCAACAACAATTTTCCTCAACCCTGCATTTTCCTACAAATGCAACGTTGCTTTTGATGGCGAGGTGATGGAAGGAATCCATGCTTGTCTTCAAAGGATGGTACCTGATGTCATGATTCACCTTGATATTAATCGCGAGATAGAGATGTATCGGGATGGTACTGGACTATTTGGCTATGAAGATGTTGTTGCTTCAAGGAACATTTTGTTGCCACGTAAGTCATTAGAATTTAGAAGATAGTTCAACT
>SNQJ01S0025556.1:55381-65994 GCA_010110895.2 Picea sitchensis
TGTCTCATCTCCCAACACTACGTGATTGGACTGAAGGGACTGTTGTACCCCTCAGAATTCGACCTTAATTATTTTGTACATTTCCTCCTGCTTAGCTTATTGTTTCTACACGATTTCCAGCAAATTGTCATTTAGGGCTGCTATGATGAAGTCAAAATCATCGGTAGTGAAAAATTTCTTCATCTTGGTCACGGTGGCTTTTGATTTCCTCCAGGAAGAAGGTTTTGGGGGAGAATCCTTCCTCTTCTTCAAAGGATCAACCTCGTCTCTGGGCAGTGTTACTTCGCCTGGCTTCTGTTCAGCTCCCTTTCCATTTATGTATTCTACTTCATCATCACCCCCTCGATTAGGTGATACTCAAGAAGTCTTTCCTGAGGCGCTGCTTAAATCTTGGACCTCTTTAGTCTTCTTCGTTTTGTCGATGCCGGGGTCAAGGGCCAACAGTTGTGAAGATTATTGAAGTTGTTATTGTCGAGGTTGTGAATGTTGTGATAGAGATTTGTAGTGTTGTCGTTGTTGCTCATTTTTACACAGGAAGTTGTATGAGCCCATGTTCATACCATTTGAATGAATATAACATAGAATCGTTGATAAAAAATATTTGGTATTATTGTTACTGTGTTTATTTGAATGAATAGTAGGCTTTTTGTTGAATTGCATTCTTTGTTATTACTTATTCTTATGTTATGAATGCATTAAATGGTTAAATGTATGAACCTGTGAGGATTATATAATTTTCAACTGTTTTTATTCTAAGAGCCCATGCAAGGAGTGCATAGTGTCTGCAAGGCGTGCATTGACAGAGTCTATTTTCACTCAGAAGCTCAGGAGAGATAACATGAAGCTTTATTTGCAAAGAGTGCGGAGGACCATGCAAGGTGTGCGTAGGCAGAAACACACTCAACGTCATATTGTTTAGGAGGAACAATTGAGTCATGTAAGAACTGTTGAAAATAGTGCATAGTCACCCACAAGGGGGTTAAGTTGAAAGAAACTTGTTGCAAGGTGTGCATAGGGTCAACATTTGGTTAAGTGTTGAAGAATCCATTTTGAGAGGTGCAAGGAGAATGTGAGAAGAAACATCTTGAGAAGATTAAAAGTTTCGATGTGGAAAAATCTCCAAAGCGATAGCGGATGGAAATTCTTCAATAGGGAGGAGCCCACTAAAAATTTCCCAACCAATGAGCAAGGCCCATTCATAGGAATTGGGATATTTCCATATTGTGAGATCTAGGAAAGTTGCATGGAGGATAGTATTAGAGTCTTTCGGCACTCCGTGTATTTGCAGGTTTGGAAGTGTTCGAGAAACGAGATCTGAAGTCCCAAAGAATCAAAGTTAAATCGAAGTCGTCGGTATCAAGGAGGATACATGGCAACAAATCAGAGAGTTCAGGAGATAAAGCTTCGGGAAATTTTCATAGAGAAAGGAGCAATTTCTACCAAAGTCCTGAAGGTCGGAATCAACAGGATTCATTGATAAACGGAGGGACATGTGGAGAATGGAGATTTAATCCAGAGGATTGACACTCCCAGGAGAAAGAAAGAGAAGCAGAGGAGCATTGACTAAAATTCATTCGAAGAGGGAACCAAGGGATGCATTTAAACCATCCATTAAGGTGAGCACATGGCGTTCGATCTGTAGCTTCGGTTACAAATACCTTCACGGAAAACGTTTTTGGAATACTTAGAACTCTCGAAATCAGAGTCCATAAGTGAATTAGAGTCGTTGGTTGTTGGTGAAGCGTGGGTCGTAGATTCTATCCAGGTCATTTCGTTGGTCTGGAGTTCATGGAATTAAGAGTCATATGCACTAGGAACAGTCAAAACCTGAAGTCCCAATGGGGGCGAGACAAATGTTATAGCCCATGGACATAAGGAAGAAGGGCCTAGCAGAGGATCTAGCACTCGCCACTCAGAGTTACCAAAATCACAAGATAAGGCATGTGCGGGGGAATCAATCCTATGTTGGTAATCAAAGAGGGCATGTGCGAATCCATTTTAGGGTCTAGCAGGGGCCCGAAGAGTTGATTTAGCTCAGTCATTTGAAGATCCTTGATTGAGAGGTCGGGTAGCCACGGGAGAAAGAGGGGGTTTGCATCAAATATCCACCTTGTATTTCATGTGTCCTTTTTGAAGAAGGTGGTTCGGTGAATTTCCCAGTTCATACCAACCTTCCCAAACTTAAGGAAGAAGGCTCCATTTTTTTATAAGTAGAGTGATTATTTTCCACGTGAGGGTGCTAACTATGCTAGTGCACTATTTGGTAAGTCCTTATAGAATGGAAGTATACACAACCCAAATATTCCACCTAGGAGACATAAATGATTTTAGACCATATTCAATATACCCAACCTTGAGCACAACAATCATATTCAAGGGTGTAGGTATCTTAGGGCCTTGTCCTAACCTCCCTATAATGGAGTTCTTAGGATTTAGTGAATAAATGTATGAGACAAATTTCTTTGAATAATTAAAATTATGTATTCAACGTGTTGTTACTCAATGTAAAAGGGTTGTGTTTATTTAACAAGGCCAACTAGGTTATTGGTACTACTTAATGATGGGACCACATATGGTTATGTTTTTGCTAGTGAGAAACTGTTTATAGAGGTGGACGGTTATGTAATATTTTCATCAATTAGTATTTTTATTTGATTGGAGCTCTACTCAATTGGAGGTTCCCTCCTTGAAGAGGCATGTGACCATTCATTTCTTTCTCGATTACGAATATGAGGGTTTATACTCTGTAGGTTCATTACTCTTATTTCTCCTATTTTATTTTATGCAATTTACTTTCCTTTCGATATTACAAATAATTATTGTTTCCATTAATCAAGTATACTACATTATTTCTAATTAATTTTTATTTTTTTTATAAGATAAAACTTTCTCTTAAAGTTTGTGTACACATGACCTCCGTCTGATAAAAATTTACAATATAATCTGTGCAAATATGGCATGTTTTTGTTATAAAATGTCCCTTATTTACGCTCATTTAATTTATGAAATTTAACCACTAATCTCCCCAACATGGTTAAAAGGTGGCTCCTGTTATTGTGAAAAAATTATCATATAAATGACATAGAACTGGCCCTATTGTGTTCAAACAATAGGCCTATTTTCTATTATAAAATGCCCCAAAATATCTCTTTTTATGGTTTAAATTAAACCCCTTTTTGCGTGATATTTTTCTCTCCATTTGCATGGGGAAGGGTCTCTTACTATGTAAAAATGTGTCCTCTATTTGAGTTAAAAACATGCCCATTCTTATTTAGTTACAAATAATAGTTGAGACATAAAAATTTGTAAAAAATATCTTTTAAGTATACACCCCCTAAGAAAACAAAATAATACAATATCTCAAAACAATTGGTGTTATGGTTAATTCAAAGAGAATTGAGGGTGGTGCGGACGATTAAGGAGAGATTGGGAAATATGAGGGTAGGAATATCTTAGTCAAAATGATATTAACAAGGTTAAATTTGGTGTTTTCAAGGGTAAACGAAAGAAAAAAAAATGAGACAAGACAACCTAGATGAATAGTTGATGGTTAGTTCATCCTAGGATAATATCAGGCTATCAAGAGTGAGACATATTTTAGGTACTAATGAGGTAGTGTGGGGGTGATACAATACCAAAGAAAAGGTGGAACCTACCACAAAATATAAAGGAGTGAAAGTATTGCAATGGAAAAGGAGAATGGATCGACTACTAGGTAATAATAGGGAGTAATCGTTGTGCCCATATCAACTTTTGTAAAGGGTAAATGGTGTAGGGTGGTAAGGAAAAGGAATGAGTTGTGTGAGTGTCATCGTTTCTTGCCATGATGATCTAATAGAATATGTGGATAAAATGAGAAATTCAAGACAACCAGGCCTTGTTAAATGGAGGACCCCTTATGTTTATGTGATATGATTCAAGTCAAGAGGGACAACTAGGATGAAAAACAATTGAAATATATGAGGAAAAAATACAATAAGATGACATGACCATGAAAAGTGATAACAAACACTAATACACACCTTGATATTGGTATGGTAAACAAGGATATTTGAATAACCTTTTCCAAATGTATAATAATATTAGAGGTAAAACCCTTAAGAGAGCAAGTCAAAGAAAATATAAAGATAGGCAATGCGTAAGTAAAAAGGAACTCGAACAAATAGAATATAACCTCTCAATTATTGGAAGACAAATTGACCATAAATCCAATCTAGATCCCTTATAACAATAAATCAATAGAATTATAATAAAACGTAGCGACGATGTCATTTAACAGATCTGGTGATCCCAAGGAAATACAACAACAAAGGAAATCCAAGATAAAGAAAGCAAAAAAGAGCATCTAGGAGGATACCAAACATTCTAGGGTAATATAATTTTTGGGTTATATACCCGCAACTATCACCAAATAACCCTAAGTGGTGTATAAAGAGCAAAAAAGACGGGATTTTTTATTATCAAAGTAACAAAGAAAATAACCCTAAGTGGTGTATAGAGAGCAAACAAGACGGGATTTTTTATTATCAAAGTAACAAAGAAGGGCAATGGATTACGTGTATACAAGGATGAAATAATGTTGAAGTAGTAGTACATTACCATATAGGTAAGTTATGTTTTTTACTTTTTCAATGTATGTCAGCTTATTCAAATATTATATTGTAATCGGTTCTAGTGATAATCATCATGGAATGAAAAAGGTTGAAGTATTTTTTGGAGAATCTGAATTGAAAATAATTGTTGAAGAAGGTAGGTTTTTTTTGGGTTAGGAGGAGAATTGTTCCCACTATATATTATGTTTTCAATGATTGGAATGACTTATATTTGATACTAATTCAAATTTGTGATGTTATATGGATGTTATGATATATTTGTGTTAATATAGACTCAACTTTTAATAAACTAGGATTACAACTATTGTTAGAGCCAACTTTTTTTTTGTACTTAGTAGGAATATTGAAGGTATAAGAAGTGAATCACATGCTTGATACTAGAACAACCATTTTCATCACACTTAGGGAAAATTTGGTTTTGGCTCAAAATAGAGTGAAGTAAAAAGTATATCAACACTTAGATCACTCTTTTGAATAGGGGGTTGGGTGTTTCTTCATCTCCAATTTTATAAACATACATATCTAAAAAACAAAGGCCACCAAAAGATAATTCCAAATTTATGTGGACCCTATCAAATCCCGCAACACATTGGATATGTTGTATATAGATTGGCTCTTATGGAACACTCCAATATCCACCTAGTATTTCATGTTTCCTTTTTGAAGAAGGTGGTTTGGTGAATTTCCTAGTTCATACCAACCTTCCAAAACTTGAGGAAGAAGGCTCCATTTGGTTATAAGTAGAGCGAGTTTTTTCCACAAGAGAGTGCTAACTATGCCAGTGCAGTATTTGGTAAGTCCTGATACAATGGAAGTATACACAACCCAAATATTCTACCTAGGAGTTAGCAATGATTTTAGACCACTTTCAACATGCCCAACCTTAAGGACAACAATCCTATTGAAGGGTGTAGGTATCTTAGGGCCTTATCCTAAATTCCCTACAAAGGGGTTCTTAGGAGTTTGTGAATTAATGTACGAGGCACATTTCTTTGAATAAGTCCTATTGTTGGAATATTGAGAGGGGGTTAATCCACATGAGAAAATTTTACCACATTAAATCACACAATATATAAAATTCAACTTTATCAACAATATATAATTTATGATTGCAATCAATAGTTTATCACTTATGCATTTAGTATATCATTACATCATAATCAATATCATTCATCAATGCATAATAAACAACCACAGACACATAGTACACTAGAATTTACATGGAAACCCAAATGGGATAAAACCACATAATGCTTTATTATATATATCAATAATAAAGTCATAGGAAGAACCAACTTCCCAAATCTCCAGGACCAACTGGAAGGAGGATGCAATCATCTATTTACAGGTTCCAACTTGAAGGAATCTACAACTCCTTGAATTCTCCAGCTACAACTAGAAGGAGGTTCCAACCCCATAGTTTATAGGATCCAACCTGAATGAAGCTACAACTCCCTATATTCTCTGGCTCCAAGAAGAAGGAAGAGACGACCCCCTAATTTACAGGATCCAAACTTAAGGAAGCTCCAAATCCCTGTATTCTATGGCTCCAACCGGAAGGAGGCTATTGTTAGCACTCTACAAATTTGATCAACTAATAAAACAAATGATAGAGGTGACCTACAAACCAACTTTATAGCTGAGTACTATCCTAGTCAACTCAGAGAGGGCTCTGTCCCTCTAAATCCACTATAAGTGGAGACTATATAATCTTCATCTTTTTAGGAGCTGTTTGCTGCTCACTGGTGCCCATGGCCTCTGAACTGCTTCTTTTGTTGTAAACACTCATCTTAGGAATTTCGACCATTAGTTTCTGAGGAGCTTGTTGTGTTTGAATTTGTTGCAGAGTTTCCTCCACTTGTTGTGTTTGAGTTGGTTGCAATATTTCTTCCATATCAACATAGACTTCTAGGTTTGCTAGCTCATCAAAACCCTCAACAGGTTCATGCTCGTAAGGGGCATGTTTTTTAATCAATCTTTTGTTGGATATGATTTGGCGTGGATCATATATTCTTCCCTGTAGCTGTGAAAAACTAAACTCTTTGAGCTTTGATTGAATCTGAGATAAGAATGATCTAGTTTTGAAAATGAAGAGTCCAATGATGAAAGGGAACTTGAGGCTGGAGGATTTGCACAATTTCCGAAAATGCTTTGTCTCAGATATAATTATTTTCCCGATGAATTCAAGGGAAAATACTTTGGGGGTCATAAAAATAGGCAATAGATAGAGGGATTCATGAAAACCATAAACCCAAATAACTGTTGAGTGCATGAATAGTACCCAATCCCCAACTTTGTTTTCTGGATTTGGCTGTAGATAGCTCTTCATGTCATCCAAAAATCTAGGTAGGATGGTGTTCAAAATAAAACTGTAAAATCTAGACATGACTTTGTTTATGAATATGATCAATGTAATCCTTTTACATTCTGTTGATATAAAGGATTCTTCAGGAAATTCTCTCTTATTGGTTTCTAGGAAAATCTTCAGCAGATAGGTGTAGTATTTGAAATGCCTTAGAGAGATAAAATTCACTAGTTGTTTATGGATATTATCAGCTATGAATTGATCAAAATTGATGCAGACTGACAGACCAAACTATGACTTGAAAAAGGTCAAAAGGAAACCGAGCATGACCTCAAGAACATGTTTATTATTGTCTAGACCTAAAACTTGACTCAGAAGGGAACATACCCATTGGACTTCAATAACCATTATAATCACATTCATTGGCAAAGACAAACTCTCTGAAAGATGTTTTGGTTTGACAATTGTTTGTAAAAATAGATCTCAGACTTCTGATGGACATTCTCTGTATACCCTAATTAGCTTTTATTCATTGAAAGATTCAGACAATGTGCAGAAATACTCTGGTATACCAAGGGAATATCGAACGGACAGACTCTCTACCCTAAGCATGACCTCAAACCCTTGTTTATTTATGACAACCTTTTCTTCATGTGAATATTGTTCGGCGCACCAACCTATAAACTTGGGAAAGGGAAAATCAATTTTGAAAGTATAAGGGACTATGGTGGCCTAAACTGCTTCAAGGAACAATATACACCTTCCTTCATTATGAGAGAGGTTTCTTATGGACACAAAGATGGGAGAAATGGTGATTTCGATATCAAAGACGTCTGAATCTCGGTCAATTATGGGTTCTTCATTCATCACAGGTTATTTCTCTATTACTGAAGTTATGATAGGATCCATGGTTGCAATGAAAAATACCTGGAAATGAGTGGAAATGATGTGCAATCGACATACTGTTGAACTGTAGTTGAACGAGGGTGGTTGCGCCAAGTTTCAAAAGGTCCAACATTCAAAAAATAATAAAATAACCAACAACTTCCCTTTTATACTTTTCCAAATTTCGAGGGTGTGAGGAAGTGGTTTGGGGCAACCCGCTTTTCACCCCAAAATCTATCTGGTGGTGCCACGTATCCTCGGATGAGAAACACGGTTTAGATTTCATCCTGCTTTCCAAAATTATCCTCTGCGCAATTTCTCCCCCCAAAATCATCCTCGACCGTCGATCTGGAGAGTTCATGATCTGTGACTCGTTGGGCCCCACCACTTAGAGATCCCACCAATGTTAGTTGTTTCCTACCATATTTATCCTTTTCTCTAGTTTATGAGTCTTCCAAGCCGGTTTAGTGTCTCACTAGATCTTGAAATCTTTATTTCACATAAAAACTTTAATGGTGACTAACAAGTACAACCCCCTTTCCTTGCACTATCCTACCTCCATGAAGTATAAGTGTAGACTCAAACTATCCCTACCACTGATACTGTCACTGCCACTATTTCATCAACCTATAATAAACCTCTTATCCAACATGTCACTATCATTGTCACATCAACTTGTCACTATCATTGCCAGAACAACCTTTCAATGTCACTGTCACATCAACCCATCACTATCACTATGTCACATCAACCTGTCATTGTCACTTCGTCACATAAACTTATACTCGAACAAGAATCAACAATGTACCAATACCTATACCAAACCTCAAACATGTGCCATATTACTCACAATATGCTTCAACGATAAGGCATAAACCATGTGACCAAGATATATTCCAGCGCATCCAAGATATTCCTCAAGCATATACCATATAGTAAACCATGTGTCAAGTATCCAAGATGTGCCAATGTATCAATAATATGCCTCAAGTATGCATAATAATAACCAAGATCATATACCAAGTATATGCCTCACACATGTGCCAATCATAACAAAGACATGCTTCTAACAATGAACCATAACAAGAATGTTCCATACCACCCATGATACAGGCCTCAAAACTAACACATACAAGCATACCTTTACTTATGAGAAGCACCTGGTGCGTATCATATCAAACAAATAGACCAAGCTGGTGCATATCATATTCAACAACCAAAGGACAACATCTTCTTCAAGACCTTTTTCACAGATTTGCGACTTGCACACTATCAACCTGTGAATGTTCGCTCCTTGCTCGATTAGGACCCGTGGATAACTTTAGAAAGACAGTAGCATCATAATTTTCCCTTTGCTTCACTTCTCTACCTTATAATTCTCTACCTCAGATATGATACAAAAATATTTACCAAAAGATCACTTGAAAGATAGATAGTCATTGAACTTGTGTGTATACTTATGATAGAATTATTTTGGTGTATTTATACTTTTTCAAACTTCTTTTGTACCTTAGGGATTTCTTGTTACAACCACTTTACCCTTTAGTTAATTAATTGCAACCATTTAGGGAGAGTCTTAACTATTATTCGGGGCTTCCAACTTCATGAGGGCATATCTCTTCAACCATGAGGAACCACGTGACATACCATCTACCATTGGAAATGGAACGATGTGAATATCCATATATAAATATGTTACATGAATTTACACTGTCCTTCATCCTCTTTTGCCTCAAACAACTTCGGGCTTCATGACCATACCTATGGGGATTCTCAACCACTTACCCATATTTCCAGGGCTTATTCTAGAGTTTACTAGGTTTGAAATCAATGCTTCTAGAGTTCATCTAGAGTTGACAACAATGGAAACTAAATTTACAACAATCTCCCCCTTTGGCATTGATGGAAACACCCATACTCCACCTATGACAAATTATCCTCATGTTTCTCCCCCCCTTTGACATCAATGGAAAAGGGTAACTCTCTTTGGGGCTTCTCCCACTGTCTTCATGATTCTGATATTTCTCTTATGTCTTGATATCAATAGAAAAGAGTGACTCCCTTTGACAGTATACCTTCTATGAACAATATTTCTTTGACTTCATGTGCTCCCCCTATATTCATGATTCTAATATTTTCTCTTATTATTTCATTCTTTCTCTTCCCCTTTGAAATAAGGGTAACTACTTCTGACGATTTCTCTCCCCCTGACCTCTTTTGTAATATTCCATGTAGATCAATGTGGGGCTTCTTGCACTTGCTTCCTTTCCTCTATTTCAGTGCTTCTCACCCATTTGTGCTTCCTCTTGTAATTCATTGACATATATAATAAGCATTCAAATATACTTTAATTCAAATCTTGTCATGTCTTAATTCTCAGACATCAATGACCATATCATTCAACAAATTCCTTATGACGATATAGCTTTTGCTGATAGCTTATCTTCCCCTGTTTTGTTGTTCCTTTCACTGCTTTCCTTCCCATGACTAATTGATTCCACCTATCAATATTATTTCATCCAGTGTCATATATCTATCTAGACCTGTCAAATATCTTATGTATCCATCTCTATCCGTATGTCATAAATTTGTCCATGAATCTGATAATCAACTGCACACAATGTTGATTCATTTGTCACTTTATCGTTCTAAAAAATTCTTCGAATCTTCTGTAATTGATCACTACATAATCCTTCTTTTCAAGTTGTATATTCAATCTGTAAATCAAACTTTACATTTCTGGAACAATCTGTACTGAAAATATCCTTGCATGAATACATATGTGGAATCTTCTATACAATCATGAACAT